>BMAT01011201.1:1829-18775 GCA_019649035.1 Elysia marginata
AAAGAGTGGAAGAGAGGGAGAGAGTGAGAGAGAGACACAGAGAGAGACACAGAGAGAGAGAGAGAGATAGACAGAGGATGAGTCACACATACACGCAGAAACTATAATTATGGTGTGAATGATAAAAGCATAACAAATACATTTAAACAAAAGGAATTATTTTTATCCCCATTGTTTAAAATAGATGAGACACCCCCGTTAGCAAGGCAACAAGAGCCCATTTCGTTCAAGGTGAAGAAAACCACAGGGGAAGTCGAAGAACAACAACTCTCTTCAGTGCAATAAAGAGATCTAGCAATGATCGACCGTGGTATCAGAGTCCATTCAAAGGATCAACTGGATAAAACCTAAGCCCTCGCGCAATGTCGATGGTAATAGCAAGAGTAGACATCTAGGAGAGAGATAGAGAGAGGGGGAGAGAGAAACACAGAAACAGAGAGAGAGAGAGAGAGAGAGAGAGAAAGAGAGAGAGGAGAGAGAAAGACAGAAATAGAGACAGAGAGAGAAGGGAGACAGAGAGAAAGAAAAAAATAGAGAGTGATAGAGATAGAGAGAGAGGGGGAGAGTGTGAGAGAGAAAGACAGAAATAGATATAAACAGTGAGAGATAGAGAGAGATAGAGAGACAGACAGAGAGAGAGACAGAGAGTGTGTTAAGCCTACGTTTAAAAGATGTTTCTACTAGAATTTCTAACATCCTAGCGATTTGAGCATTTATACTCAAATAAATTAAAGGTTTTGTTTTTGTAGTTTGAAAAAAAAAATCTCATATTGTAGGTCTTTTCTACTTGTAAACCCAGTGTCAGCTTGCCTCCCAAGGCCATACGTTTCAATTTCGTTCTTGTTTTTTGTTTTTCCGAGACAAACAATTTAAACAAGGCGATCATGATGTCTCTAGTTTGCAAAAAACTGGAACTTTCGGCGCGTTATTTATGGTTTCTTCCAACCGAGAGTTGACAAGTTCGTGTCTTCATTCCGAAACAAACGATAATGCATATTGCCTACATAAAATATTCCTTATAGGCTACACACATTTTGAAGTTCTCATTTTTTGAGGCAACCAAAGCTAACTAGGCACGAGTCACTTTTATATAAATTTTGCTAATTCATGCCCTTCCACATGTTGAAAAACATAAGTCAAGCTTTTATATGGGTTGAGAAACTTTAATTTAAAGCAAATAAAACAAAACAAAACAACAAAAAACAAAAATGGTTTATTCTATTGAAACACTCTTTGTTTAAAGGGCTCTATTTCAAAACTATTCTGAGCGATTGATGGCTGAATCACTAGCACTGTTTTTTTTACATTTCTACTCAAATCCTTCGACAGTTGACTGCGGGTTCCGAACCTCTCAAATCAATGTGCTAAAACCAACACGTCGACGTCGTGCGCGCTATCTAAAGATTTGCCACTATTCAGGACTTAACGAAAAATCGAAACCAATAAGTTGGTGTGTAAGTGACCAGTCGACCGTCACACAAAGGGGGACAATGACTGTATTTATCACGGAGCTTGATTATATATTGGATAAAATCCAATTTCGCACAGTTGGGTCACTACCGATGAATAACCCACCTCTCAAAATCCCAACACTAATCGTCTCGTAAGTAGATAGAGATCGTTGTAATAAAACTTAATGGCTACTTTATTTAATCTCAAGCTATAACTTTTAAGCTGCATGCATTAGAACACAATGTAGTGCGTAATTATTGTAAAAAAGTATATAGATTTTTCTTTTTTCTTTACTTAAATACTATAACGGTAATTTTTCTGTTAGATAATATTTCATGACGTTGAATAAAACGAGTAACAATAAAAGAGCTTCATTTATTCATCGCCCTGTGTTACATACATGTCTGTATCAGCCTAAACCTGGTAGGTTTGAGAGCTGTCTGCGTGAGAGGGCAGCTTTGAAAACCACTGACCATTCCATAATGGTATCAGCCCCCAAGGGCAAACGGAAGCCAAGAGTCTGGACAAAGCTCAGTGTGGAACAAAAGAAGCTGGTCGGGCGTTACTCAAATTGGATGAGGCCAGGCTATGCCATAGTGCCATTCCAATGCGCTCTCTCTCTTTCTTTCTTTCTCTCTCTCGATCTCTCTCGCTCTCTCTCTATCTCTCGCTCTCTCTTTCTCTGTATTTCTTTCTCTCATTCTCTCTTTCCTTTTCTATCTCTCTCGATCTCTCTCTTTCTCTCTCTCTATCGCTGTCTTTCTCTCCTGTCTGTTTATTTTTGCCTGTCTTTCGTATCTTTCTCTCTCTATCCCTTTGTATCTGTCTCTCTTTCTTTCACTCTCTCGCTATGCCATCTCCTAGACGCTAAAGTATCTTTTTAATTACCTTTGCACTGAGATGGTGTTCGAAAAAGTAGAAATCTCGATCTTATTTGCAAATAGACATTCTTATGAAGAATTGAAAAATTTTTGTCATCGCAGCTTTAATAAAATAGGTGACATTGTAGTTTTATTTCTCATTTTCAGATACAATACTACAGATACAAATTCTGCATGGATGTCCTTCTCAAGCCAGTTCTCTGATCTCTACAAGTTTGTGGAGATCAGGAACAAGACAATCGACGGGCCTCCGGCAGATCAAGAAGATTGCTCTTGCATTCCTTTACTGTTTTGCCCATTTTATATTCATAATGATAGTCCATTGTCAGAATCATAATCGTGAAAAAAATTCTAATTTATGCGTGACTGTAACCACATGATTTACAAAGACGATCGACACCCGTTGTCCTTGTACTTAGAGTTTACAAAAAGAAATTCGGCTTTGTTATCATTTAAATCGTAGCTTATTGGTAACCATCCAGTGTTTAAGCAACAATAACAGCATCATTGATGTTGGCTAGACTAAACTAATAACGGAAAGACTAGGAGATTTACCAAAAAGGCTTTTAATATCAGAAAAAAAATATATTTCGGTTTATGTTACCCAATCCATTGGCGCTGTTGTGTAATTCGCTTTGTCTTTAGGTGGAAATAACTAAATTCTGCAGCGATCCTGACAAAGTCTATAATCGGATAAAACCATTACCCTGTAACTAAGCGATAAAGAGAACCTAAATAGTAACCTTTTTCTTCCTAATGGATGAACACGAACGCAGGAAAGCCATTTCAAAATACCTCATAATCTTTTAATTCCTACCGAATAATTAGGACTTGCAATATGAAAGTGGCGGGGGGGGGGATAAAAAGGAGTTGGCTTGAACTCACCATTCATTTAAATTTGTTTAAGAAGCAATACGCATGATTTGTTTCTGAAAAACAAAATCGGTTTGTGGCATTGGAGCTATATAATTCACTGCACCTATCTTAAGTCAAATCACCGCTTTGTAAAGGCATTATCGTTCAAGGTGACTTCCAATTAACTTTACATGATTGATTTTTTATATTCATAGATCTAGACTAGGTCCTTTGGGCTTAGCCTCTCGCTTTTTGGGCTATGGCTTATAGAGTCACATCACTTTTATAGTCTATAATAGACTCGTGCCTGCGGCTTTTAAAAGACAATGCGCCTAACTGCAACAAAAGAACCTTATTCAGAAGTCCAATAGCGTTACGTAAAAAAGAAAAGAGAAACTCCAGAGCGAGTGATTATTTTCTCTTTTAAGTCTTTCACCCATTTATGTAACAAAGCACGAGTAAGAGACTTGAATATCACAAAGTGCTTTCCCTCGGCATTGGAAAATGCTCTCAACGAGATCTAGCTTTGTTCCAATTCTTTTTGAACTTTAAAGTGCGCTTGAAAGCGAAGTTCGGTATATTTTTTCATCGTAGGTCGAACTGAGTGGAGTGGTTGAACATTTGAGTGAAATAAAACTCCAGTTTAATAGCTAGGTTGTTTCTTTATTACTTCTTAAACACTTTTAGAAATCAGTCAAATAATAATAGTCTCAATGCGTGAGTGTTGTGAAGTTCTATGTGATATTGACTGAACTTTACTGGTTTGCAGGTCAGGTATGGAAAAGCAATTTTTGTTCAAGACATCGATTCTTTTACACGTAGATTTTGCCGACATGACCCTTACTATGGAAAAAAAATGTTCCAGCACATTGACTTCTTGAATAAGACTAATTTTAAGTGCGGTGGAAGCACTCGATTAATACCCCCTCCCCCATTTAAGACAACCCCTCTTATGTGAGTTTAATTTTGAAGACACTCGCTTACATAGGTAAAGTAATTTAACCCCTGAATTAAGACCCCCCTCCCCTCTTATAAGACATGTTTTTAGCGACATTATTCCAGCTCTATATTTATTGGTTCCACTATTTGGAGTTTGGAGATACTGTTAACCTCTCTTTAATTAACACCGGCTCTGTGGCCTAGCGGTAAAGACACTCGCTCAGAGATTGGGAGGTACGGGTTCGATCCCCGGCCGAGGACTTTAAAATTGGCATTAGTAGCTGATCCGCCTGGTGTCTGGCATTATGGATTTAGTGCTATGTCTGGTCGGCCCGGTGTGGTGTATGCAGCGCTCCGTACATCACAGTGTGGCAGCGCGCTTTCAATTGTCCCAAGCGTCGTCCCTGATATAACCTTGTAGTTGAAAAGAGACTTTAAAATTCAAACAACCAACCAACCAACCAACCAATCTTTAATTAACAATGGCATAATGTGATTCACTACACTTATTCACACAAAATATAACTTCTGATATTCTACATGAGTGATCATTTCCATCACTATATCTTTTCACTGCTACTATCATAGCCTAGAAGATCAATTGCCGGTGCAAAGCAAACACTCGTGATGGTACAAACAAACTAAAATAATTGGGTAAGGCGGGCAAGGCAAGGGTGAGCTATCATGGCGCGTACAGTAACTGATAACTAGCCTATGATGCCTGGACCGAAATCTGCATAAGGGTGAGGATAGATCCGCTGATAAGGCTCTAGGATGAGTCAAGCGGACATGTCATGAAGAGTTAAGAGTTCTTAGGTACTGTGAGCAGTTTTAGTGCACTCACTCATAGCTAGTGATGCAAAATAGGGAAAATGATGGGTTCTTTCAAATTGAAGATCTACCAAATTTAAGTTCTGTATGAAACAAAACAAATAATATAGGTTATATAAAACAAAATTCAGCGATATAAGAAACTGTATCGATTATTCTACTTGTTATTTTGGGATTGAAATATTTTAAAGGAATAAAATTAAGTGTGCTATTTTGAGATATACTTTGTGTAATGATGTGATTTTTTTATTCATTAAGAAAGCTTTGAAACTTACATTTACTTGCAAAATATTGACATTTACACCTTAAAAATTTTATTTTTCTATCTCGCATTGGTGTTTCTTTAAGCCGTTGTTTGTGCTAAGAAGTCAAGTCATTTTTTAAAGAAAAATAGGGGTTAGGTATAAGAAGTACCAAATAATTAGTAAAAAGGTTTAAAGAACCCATATTTTTTATTACCGTAATCTGGATCCAAAAATGTATCGACAATAAAGCTCAAACGTTTACACGTTATTGGCATGATATCAAAAGTAGTCTTTTGGGGGGCACTTCAAATAACATGAACGTTTTGTTTTATTTTCCGAATTTTTTTCTTTTAACCATAAAGGAATAGATATAAAACAAAAAAGCAAAATTTAGCGTCCATATTTCTCTAACATTCTCTCTTCCATTTAATCAAACATTAAATTTATTTCATAAAACCTGAAAAACCTAGATTTACCCCCCCCCAAAACAGCATTCATAAAATATTCTTCCACATGGTCCTCCGTGAGTATTATATTTATTATGAAGGCTGGAAGACAGAAAAGTTTGTTCGGACCTCAATGGTCACTAGTTGGCAATAATATGTCTGGGTCGACTTGCGTCTGAACCCGCGCATGTTCTCTCACAATGGAATTATGTCTATATATTGACGGACTGTCCATAGCACGTTGAATGGTATGAACGCATTTCATCCCAGTATTGCTACATTATACGGTGTATTAAATTCCCCAGGCTCCTACCTAATCAGTAGAAAGCATTCGACCGCTTAAAAGCTATGGCTCGTTTTATAGACCAGTATTGTACGTTATTGTTACTATTAGGGGAAATTTTCAAATCAACTTACGTTGTGGATTTTCTCCAACGTCAATTTTGAAAAAAAAAATTGATAATAACATCTAGATGGAAAAACCGGCAGTATTATGGATTTATCTTTACGCTAGTCAGGGCGTACCCGGCCTGGTTGAGTATTAGATTGGGCCGTGCAATAAAAAGTTGTAATTCTTTTCTTCATATTATTCTCATGTTAATCCGTATTATTTGTATCATTTCATTTGAACATGTCAGTTTACATCCCATTATCATTTGCAACCTTCAAATCATCAGTCTGTCTTTATCTCCTTAGTAAAATCTGTTTTTCCACATCATTTAAATAGAGGAAAACAGGACACGTAGAGCGTGAAAAAAACAAACAAACAACAACAACAACAACAAAAAACGTAACTCGCAAAAAATCTTTGGATCTAGGCCCAAACTAAACTCTATTTGTAAATATATATATATATTCTTAATGATGATCTAAAGTCTAAATAATCTTAATTATGTGTTTTTAAATCTATGCCAAGCTTCAAAACACCTCATCTAGATTGTGGATCTAATCGAGGCTCTAATATGAAATTGAGAACTGGACGAAATTAGAATTAATTACGGGTGTTCTTTTGCCCTCCAATATTTTTTGTGGTAAAAAAATTGACTATTTCCTAATGAACTGTCCCCATTCTCATTATTATTTGGTGTAGTGTAATTCTTCATAAACAATGATTCTGACCTAAATCTACGTCACAACTTGGGAAACTCAATCTCTTCCGCATTCCTTCTTGCAGATTGCACACTCTTTTTTGTAACACAATACGAACAAAAATATTACGCTGTTGGAATAAAACGCTCTGAGAGCACTTTTGATACACAATTCCGCACCAAAGAATAGATTTAGGTCAGACTCATTGTTTACGTTCTTTGTTTACAATAGAGACCTTTAGCACACGCACCGTGTCTCACTACGCGTGCGTGAAAATCGGGAAAGCAGACTGATTGAGGAAACTATAAAAATAATGAAACCACTTTCTAAAAATAGACGCCACAGACGTTCGCGTCATACTCACGTGTTGCTGCTTAAAGTCTGTACTAGAGACCTTTAGCACACGCACCGTGTCTCACTACGCGTACGTGAAAATCGGGAAAGCAGATTGAGAAACTATAAAAATAATGAAACCAACTTCTAAAAATAGACCCACAGACGTTCTATTTTTAGAAACTGGTTTCATTATTTTTTAAAGTTTCTCAATCTGCTTTCCCGATTTTCACGTACGCGTATTGAGACACGGTGCGTGTGCTAAAGGTCTCTAATTACCTAAATATTTCGGGTAAAGGACCACAAACTTCTACGCCTTGGTGGGAAATTACCAGAAAGGCTGCACAAAGAACGTTCAACTTTTAAGACCAATTTTGTCTTGACAAACACGTCATGAAAAACAACCTAAGGCTAGAACGCACGTCTAACTTTTGCAATAATAATAATAATAATAATAATAATAATATATTGAATTTATATACCGCATATCCATAACAATTGAGTTTGCTCTATGCGGTTCACAAATGCTAATACAATGATATTCACGACAACATAAGTACATTTAAATTTATCTAACGTGACAAATCAAAAGGAGTTACAGGTTTAAAATGTATACCTAGAAATATGCTTGCAGAAAAAGATAGTGTTTTAACTGTTTCTTAAACAGTTCTATTGATTTAGCTTCCCCAATGGGTAGTCTTCGAATCTAGGCCTAGGCGGTGATGCCAGTTCGGGTTTTTAAATACCGAAAATATTAGCTATACTGGATCTCAAATGAGTTAAAATATACGCCTAGCATGCATCCAGGATTGTTTTATATAACTGTGTGTAAATTTCTGCATTTTGTCTGTGCGGCGTGAACCTCTAACACGCAGACAAATAGACACACACACACATAACGACATTGCGAACTAATATAGTATCCAACATTTAATTTAGTCCACCAGATTCTTGAAAAAAAAAACAAAAACCAAACATCGAAAACATTTTGTAAAACTACATTGCTATATCTGATGTTTGCTTTGAGTATGATTAAACAGGCGACAAACATTTTGATGATATAAAAGAAAGCATAATTTATTTGTCACAAATATTGTTTTCAGAAATGGAAAATTATTTTTGTATTGTAATCTTTTTTTTTAGAATTATATGGTTGAAATTTATTTACCGACTAGCGCAGTGCCCTTGGTTTTATTTTTCTCAGCTGATCCTGTGGATATTAGGTATGTTCCTGTCAATTAATAGAATAATTGGGTTTAACCGATCGTGCACTTGATCTAGGTAACCAGATAACCATTATTTTGACCAGCGGTCTCTACGTATAAACGCACTGGATGGATCTCATTTCTAGTAAACACGATGGTTGAATGACGTCAATGGATGTATCGTATAGTTACAATCATCTGGCCTTTCGACCCGAAAATAAAAACTACCGGGCTTCCTCGGCATAGATCGAATTTCATTTTTCCTATTTCAGGTCAGTAATTAAATTTTACGGTTTTTAGCGTGCGGATCACTTCACAGCGTTAAACACTGTCTAATATAAAGCGTATGTCGCAAATAGCATCTACTTTGGGTGTATCGGAAATATTTTCTTCAAAGCTGACTTGGAGATTCAGCAGTAAACTCTATTTAGGGAAACTAAGATTTTTCGAACCAGTTGAGAGTACAGGGTGTACCAGCCTAGATGCAAGTAATCGAAACGACGTAAAAACTTTATACTTTTGCTTTGTTCCTTCTTATCTTTATTCATTTTTTTCCTCTAGCAACTCATCGATCTAGCTAGCTAGATAGATAGATACTTATCCATATAGCCATCTATACGTCAATCAAAACCTATCTATCTCTTTATGTATCTCTAACTATCTATACACCTGCCTAGTTAGTTTTGTATCTACCTATCTTTCTATCCATCAATCTATCAATCAGTCTATCTATCTATGTACCTATTTATCTATCGATCTCTCTACCTAACCACCTATATATCTGTTCATCTATTGTTCTATTTATCTATTTACCTACATACCAATCAATTTTTTTATGTACCTGTCTATCTATACAACATCTACAAGTAATTCGTATAAGTACACAAACAACAAGTGTTCATTATGAAAATTAAAAAAGGAGTATTATCTTTTAGTATGAGTTTACTTACATTATTTTGATCTTTCTGCATAGTTATGTGTTTCGTTTGCGGCATATTACAAACAACCAGCAAAAGGAAAGTACTCCTATACTAAAAGATGCAACCTATGCCTTGCAGAAAAGTACACTTTTTTATCCAAGAGACATAAACAAAGAGTCAAAGTGAATTTTTTCCTCACACTGTACGCACCGGAGAGAACAATTACTTGAGGGAGTACGACAAAGTGCAAAACCGGACAAAAAAATGAAATACTTGGCTGAAAAGTGCGCGGGAAAGACAGACACACACGAAACATCGTGTAGCAAGTCTAAAAATGTAAATAAACTCATGTTTATAAATATCCGTCTATCTATCTACATAGCTCTTCTTCTGTTGATCTATCTTCATATCGATCTATTTTTCATCTTTATGTCTAGGTATCAAGACCTTTTCAAACGACTTAAAATATCGTTATCCTCCCAAGTCTAACTGAGGCTTGAACTCCCCACCTCCGATATCGACAGCGAATTGTCAACCTGTAGACTACGAGGCCGTACAAAGCTCAAGAACCTTTTTTCCCTTTAATCATTCAAATCCCATCAAGACTAAAATAACAAGTCTTGATCAGCGAAAAAAAAAACAGCCAAGCTTAAACCATAAGGTTTTCTGCCAAGAATGATACAAATTCCTGCTTTGTTAGCCATTGCTTGTCTGTGTGGTTTTTTTTTTCTTCGCGTTTTTTTTTCAACTTCTATGCTCACATTCAACATTCACTTTGAAATTACTGTTGGCAAGGGAGCGAACTCATGCTGGAACAGACAGTTCACTCATAGAGGAGAAAGATACCATGAATGTGTGACCAGAGATCGTAAATGTTGGGTACAATTTTTTATTTTTGAATTTCCCTTTTTTTCCCTTTATCCATCTTTTATATCATTTGTCTGTCAGACAGGCTAGTTAATGATCTTTTCATTCCTTTCTGTCTCGATGTTTTCTTCTTTTTTATCTTCTCTCTCTCTCTCTCTCTCTCTCTCTCTCTCTCTCCCTCCCTCCCTCGCTCATCATCATTCATTTTTCTCTTTGACCCGTCAAGTATCTCAGCTCTTTATGTTTTTTTTCTCTTTTCGTCTGTCTGTCATACACTTCACAATTTTCTCGCTCTCTCTATCTGATTCTCTCTCTATTTAGCTCTCTCTAACTGATTCTCTCTCTTTTTATCTCTCTCTATGTCTTTCGTTCTTTCTCTCTCTCTATTTTTCTCTCTCTCTCTATGTCCCTCTCTCTTTTTATTTCTCTTTCTCTCTCTCTTTCTCTCTCTATATGTCTCTCTCTATGTCTCTATCTCTTTCTCTCCCTATATCTCTATCTCTCTTTCTCTCTCTCTATGTCTCTCTCTCTTTCTCTCTCTTTATGTCTCTATCTCTCTTTCTTGTTAGCTCTTTCTCACTCTCGCTACCGGAACATATCTTACTCCTTTTAGAATCTATTTTCCCCAACTTGCTCCCTGCTCTTTGCCAACAAATTTTCTTCTTGCCTCAGCCCTTTTCTTGTGCCTCTCTTTCCCCCACTTTTGTCCTCCATCCATTCGTAGAATTCCAGCCTTCCACTTCCGTTGTGTCTCTAATTATTCCCTCTGTTATTCTCACTCCCCTCCTCTATTTTTGGGGGATCTCTGTCTGAATTCTGCCTGTCTCGGTGGCATCAATCTGCAACAATCTCTAGAGAACGAAAAGTCGTGACACTTCGAGATGTTCCGGACCAAAAATATATATATAGAGGCTACTTTTTTAAAACTCCAAAACGTTGGGGTAATCTGAAAGTCAACATTCAAACTGTCCTTGATGCGTAAGTAGATAGATATGCAGATTTCTACTATCTGCTGGCAAGAAGCAAAACTTACGAAAATATGGTTTTTGTTGAATTTTTCATGAATGGAACTTTTTGTAAAAGAAAACTAGGCATCTTTAAAATAAATTATTTTGTATTTAACGCTCCTTATTTTTTCTTATCCTAGAATCTTGATGTTTTTATAAAAACTTTAAGTATATTTCACCTTGTCAAACACAATCTAGCTGAATTTACAGTTTATATATATAATTTTTGTTCAGCTTGTTAATAAAGACAATCGAAAATAGTCTACTTCAACTCTTATGTTATCGGGCTGTGTATCGTGGTCTAGTAGTTAGACACTCAGCGTTTCACGGGGTTCGAACCTAAGCTTGGCTGGTAAACGTCTGAGCTCTTCAGATACGTTTCCTCATCTCATTTATACATTCAAATAAATTTTAATCGGTTATAGTCGATGTCATACCTTGCTGGTATATTGGAGTGATGGCATTTAATACTGCTCCCTTGTAGGTCCAGATGATACATTAATGGTATCTTTGTTACCTTTGTAAATGGCCTACAACATGTTCTTTTCTAGTTAACGTTGTGTTATAACCGCTTTGAGGATCTTAAATATATATATATACTAAGTCAAAGCATCTATATGCAAGACTAAAAAAGAATCACGGATTTGATTTTGCAGACAAACTGGAAAACATCGTTTAATTTGTTTATGTTCTCTGATCGAATAGAGTCACTCGTGCTCATTCTTAAGGTCGTTATTTTTTATGACGCGTAGCCCTTACGGAAAACCCCGGACTGTGTCAAGACAGGCGGTGGCTGCAGGTTTGGGTTCCCACCTCGTTCACGTTACGTTACGTCTTGTACTGGCTACTTATGTCTTTCGTTTCCTCTGTTGCTGGATGTAAAGTTATGGTCGTCTTTCATTGCTACTAGATCGATTCATTGTTTTGTCTTCTTCAACTGTCTTTCGTTTCGTCTGTTGTTGGATCTAAAATTGCGATCGTCTTTTTCTGCCCACAAGATCTATTCGTCGTTTTGCCTCCCTCACTTTTTCCTTCCCATTTCCATAATACACTCAAACACACAATATACACTCAAACGCCTCTTAGTCCCAAAGAAACGTATGAAATGATTTACCACAACTGCATCTTTCCTATCTCTGTATTTTTCCTTAATCTTTTGATCCCTTCTTCAGCTGTCTATTTCCTTATCTTTTATTTTTCTGCTGTGACAAACACACTCAAAAGCAACACATTCAAAGACTTCTTTATCTAAATATGCTACCACAAAAGAGGCAAAATAGACCAGCTAAACTAACCTAATTATTGTCTCCCAGCTTATTCAACACCTGTCCTTGCTAACTATCCCCTGGCACATTAGGTAAAACCTCAAGCGAGCCGACTAAATGAAGTCCGTTCGGCACGCGCGATAGTCAATAAGTTGAGCTGTTCGCACTGAAAACAGCCCCTAATGAATCTAATTAATTTAATAAACGAATCAACTACAGAAACACAGGTAAGGCGGTTTTATATAGATTTGTATCCATAAGCTTCTTTGATTTGCTGTAGTTAGTGGCTGTGACTTGCACAGCTTGGTCTAGCATTTTTTTTTAAATACAAGGGGAATGTTAAACTTAACATTAAGAAAAACCTATAAATATTGATTTTAATATTAAAAATACAACGCAAAGTTGTTTAGTGTCCAAAAAATTATGAATAACGAATAATTTACAAATTTATATATCTTGGGGTTTGCGCTGTCGAAGATTTTGTAAATATTCAGTCAAAACTGTGAATAGTAACATTATTGTTTTAAAAATTCATTTGTGAATTTGAGAAAAAAAGTACTTTGAGGTTTATGACCATAGCTCTCGACTAAAAGAGAATAATATCCTTACAAATAACTACCCATAATGTAAAAAAGCTATAAAATTTATAATAAGAAAATTTTTTGCACCCTAGACGTATCCAGGCTATTATACCCTACCATATCAAAAGCGATTTTTACTAAACATCACACCATATCAAAAAGAATTTTTAGTAAATATAATCTATCGAAGCAGCATAATATTCGCCCGCCCTTTCATTACTTGCTGCTGTCACAGCTGCTGTGTCCGTAGAACACCATTAGAGAAAGTGAGATAGAATTACACAGCATTAGGCTAGCCCGAAGGATGAAGAATGATTCCGATTTATATTAAATACTTCGACAAATACACTATAAAAGTCTGAAGCACCCACAGAACCTGTTAGTTTTGAAGGTACGAGGAATAACGAGGAATATAAAAGCCAAAATTAAAACAATAGTACAACATGAATGTGAGTTCATCTACAGCTTTGACTTTGCCGTCATCCATGGAATTGAGTGATCAAAGAAGGAGAAGGTTTTATCTCCACTGAGCTCATCAGGTTGTTTTTTTATTTAAATCGACTTCAAAGTTTTTCCCGCACACAGTTCTTCTGTTTAAAAAATTTAAAAAAGAACCGTCAGATAGCCTTAATTACGTCAAACCAGAATATAATATCATTAACTTTGCTGGAGCTAATGTCCAAGTTGCCAGTATCTTCTCTTTGGATGCAAGACAACCTGGTGCCGCAAAAAAATTATGTTCTATGGGATTGTTTTATGACTGAACTTTCTTATGCGTAAAATTCAAAAGGTGGGCTCACCAGCAAACTCTTCTGTGGGTGAGGTACTTTGTTCGAATAACTGAATCTAAACCTAAAAATTACCATTGCTCAAGGGGAACCACTCTTAAAGAAATTTTTGTGAAGTTCAATGAAACAGCCCTATAGAAACCAGCCTCTAATAATTTCCAACGTCATATTTTGTTTTAGTTTAAGTGGAGTCTAGTACAGCTCCTTTTTGACATTTAAAATCTGAATCGTCAACGTATGTACCTAGATGCGAATACTAACAATTTAAAAAGCAAGATGATAAGTTAAAGAAAGAAAGTGTTTTTTTTCGCAATGTGCGTTGGAAAAACAATAAAACGTATATACTTTCTTGGTGCACCTGTTCTAAAATAAGTTTCGTTCTAAGACATGGTAGTTAGCTTTCATTTACCGAAATTTCCTAACTTAACAATTTGAAAAAATGGATCGGAGAAGCTTACGTTGTAATATTCAGAACTATCGAACACAAAAAACAGGGGCAGTGAAATATAGATCAACTTATGCAGATGAAAATAAAGCTAGATCTCTATATCTCTATGTTTTTGCATCCAATCAACACATAAATCCAAAATTACGTGTAGAACTAGGCAGCCTCGACAGTTCTATCAATATTTAAACACGGATTGTAACACAAACCCGCTATTTTTTCCTCTTTGGCCTTTAATGCTGATTTTTTTAGTATAGTCCTGGCTATCCGTTGGTTTGCCTCATCATAGCTTATTTTTATCGTTCATAGAAGGGACAAGTTTACAAGTTTTTGCATCTTTTGCGTCCTGGGTGAATTAGTCGGATATTGTAGTTTTCACCTTCAAAAGCGTTGCTGTTTTGAACGAGACAGTTTTCGAAGTTTTGAAACGTCTAAGATTTCTTAAAATTATTAATATTTTGTGGGAAAGATATTAAATATATTTGATGATTTAAAATATAAAGAAAAAGACGAAAATTAGATCTTTAAATGGCGTTTTCTAAAAAAGAAAACAAAAAAAAATTTCCGACTACCGACTCGTTTGGATTGGGCGCGAGACATATTATATAGCAAAACGTGTCTACCTTAGTTCACAAAAGACAGTGGAATTTACTTAAAGTCGACACCTTTGAGGGAAACTTAACCCTGTCAATACTGTTTCGCAGTCCCATTTTGTCTTTCTTGATATCTTTGTAACGTTAATGGTAAAAGTCAAATCTTGCTGAAAGTGAAAACATTTTCCGGTCCCAAGATGTTGACTTTATCAGGATTCGGCTGTAATTGATACAGAACCTTGTCATACTCAATGCACGATTTAGGTACGCAAAAAGATTTTGCTATACACAGCACTGAAATTTTCATTACCCTGAGTGAAGTAGGTGAAACCAGCTAGCTGATACCATTGCTTCCTTCTCGTCTACAAATCGACCAACCAATGTACATGACAAGCAAGCTTTGATTGTCACTACCAACGCTCATGTATGAGTTTGAACGTTTCAGTTTTTATTATAGTTGTTGTCTTTTTGTCTCGTATGTCATCACATCATCTTATAATTATAATTCATGCAAATTAGTGCCTTACTCAAAAATGTGAACCTTTATTAGTAGATATATCTTTTCTACAAAACCAAATAAGTCTTAAGTCAAAATAGGAAGATAGTGAGATATTGGTATCACAGAAACGCTTGTTTTCTCTACTTTAAATTACAACAAACAGAAAAGCTCTATCATGCTTACTTATGAAATTATATCTGTTTGAAAACGGCAGGGTTAGGACTTTTGAAATTTCAGAAAGGGTAGAAAACATCTTTAGAGTATTGAAGCCTTAGTAACCATACCAAATACAATTAAACTCTTAAAAATGAAATTTGAACATCAATTACGTGTGAAAACTGTTTAAAATGCTTTTAGGGCCAATGTCTAAATTTAAATAAATTTGACTTCCAGCCACCCCTCTAAACTTTAAGAGCCCATATCTCCAAACTAAGCCTATCGACTTAAGACTCATTGGGACAGAGTGCAAGACATATATGCGAGGTAATCTGGGAAGAAAATAACACAACGAAGTAAGGAAGGAGGAGGTCTACAGGTGGATATGGCAGAAACCAGAGGAAAAATGAAATCTCGGAATGAGAGGGCGGGCGTTGTATTGAACAAACACTGAGTTAACCTCACAACAAAAACATCAGACAGTCACGACAGAGAAATCCACAGGGGATTGTGGAGGTAGATGTTAAGATGGAAAAAAGAAGGGCTCAGCATGAAAAAAGCTTGCCGAGGACTGGAGTGGGTGACATTTACTTGTTTGTGGCCCATGCTGTGTCAAGGGCTAGATCTGAAACCATTGATGATGATGATCAAATCAGTTCGTTATTCATTAGTTTATCAGTGAGCGCTACAGAAGCGTTCTATTTTCGCCGAACAAATCATACGGCGTATTTCTTTATTTGATTTTCTACAGTGCACGTGCATTTTTTCTTGTAAAATGATCAACATTAACTTCCCATTGACATAAATAAAATGAATCCGTCTTACTTTGTGTCCGAATTTGATTCTTCCGTTTCTGGCGTATCTTTGATATATGATGAGAACCAAATAAATATTACTGGAATGAATAAAATGTGACTATTGAGCATGGGTTATCGATATTAACTTTCTCTAATTATCAAACGAAAATATGTAGAGAATTCATTAAAGAAAAAAGGAGAGAGAGACAGAGAGAGCGAAAGAGAGAGAGAGAGAGTGAGAGAGAGAAACACAGAGAGAGAGAAACAGAGAGAGAGAGGGACATAAAGACAGAGAGAGACAGAAATGCAGAGACAGAGATACAAAAAGACAGAGGTGAAACTGACGACAAAAAATTAAGGGACAAACGACAAAGAATGAGAAAAAGTCAGGAGAGCTGCAAACCAAGAGTGTTGAAACAGAAAACCAAAGAAGACTGAGGAAAAAAGTGAAACAGACGAAGACGAGATAAGAGAAAGACAGCAGACAAAGCATGATAAATGAGTTTTCTCACACTACTCCTTTTCATTCTGTAATTCACACATTTTTTCGTGTTACAACAAGCCCTTCTCCCTATCACCTTTTCCTTATTTCCTTCTTTTTTCTACTGTTTCTTTTTTCTCGATATATCCTTTTCACAGAGTCTGATGGGCCCGGTGTCAGGGTAATAATGTGGTATTAGCAAGCGCTCCTTACATCACAGTGATGCAGCACGCTTTCAGTTGTCCCCAGCGCCGTCTCTGATATAACCTCG
>BMAT01011202.1:82611-93486 GCA_019649035.1 Elysia marginata
ACCATGATCCCGCTACCTGCATCAAAGAAAAACAATGTAATAAAACACATGGTGAACTCACTCGCCTTGTTAGCGGAGTCAACGAGACGAGAAATTGCCGTAACAGGGCAGCTGGTGCTTGCTCCGACTTCAGATAGGAGGCGCTCCGGGAAAACCCGCAGCAGCCTGGCAGTCTGGCTTGCTCTCGCGAGCTCTTTCGCCGTTCTTAGCATACCGGAAGTCTCTGTCTGAGCGGGCATCACAGACAAACGACCCCATCCTGCTGCTCACTGGTCGCCTGATAAAGGAACTTGCCAGGAAATCGAAACCGATTTCAAGCCTTAAGGCGCTTTTATACCATTAGGTTAGGGTACAGGAAGTCACCCAACTCTGGGCTTTCTTTAGTTGTTTTTAGATGAATCAAAGTGGTGTTTGCTGGACTACTGGAGAGGTCTTCAGATATAGGCCTTTTAGTTATAGTTAAGATAGGTCTAAATCTGGCTGCTAGTGGCAATACCAGTCAAAGAATACTGCCTGGGTGCTTTTACAAAAGCGATTTTAAGTGATACAGTGGTTTCAAATTCTTAAACTTTCTTAAGTAAACAATCTTATACCTACAAAAGCTATTTCGAATTTGGGTTGTACAGCCCCTCCCTTTCCCTAATAAAAAACAAACGAAATGTAAAAAAAGTTTGTCAAGCATGGAGTAGGCCGCTCTTAACGTTCTTAGTCAAGATTCCCGGTATTTAAGAGCGTACAAGTGAAATTAAAGTACACAGGTAGAATGTAATGTAGCCTCCTTTACTCTCTAGACAGGGTACAATTGAAATCTATCTGATTCCGCTACCTGTAACTGAGAGGAACACTTAACAACTGTCTTCACACTTCGACACCTACTCCAAGTTTTTGAGTTCTCCGCCTAGTTTTAATATTTTTCTTAAGCATCACAAAAAAACGCCCCAGTTTCCCTACGCTGTCTAGTTGTTCTTTCACTAACCGTTTACACAAAATCATTGTTTGCAGTTTTAAAAACACGTTAATTTCCTTGTTAAAAATGTGAAGGCCGTGGCGTGAGGTGCATTTTGAAAAAAGATGTCACAACATGTAGAGTGATTTGAAAATAGCTCTCGGAAATAACTCTCGGAAGTTAGCTATATTATTTCAACCCTCGACTAATAGTAGCTTTATCATGTAGTAAAGAGCGTTTTTATATATACTGCCTCAGCCACTATAAGCTCTAAGCGCTTTACATGGGTTCTCCGACAGGCCATTACCAACAAATCACCTTTTGAATTGACGGAGGAGTAGCAAAAAAGTGCATTACATCAGCAAACTGACAAGATCTTGCACTGCCTATAGTCGGGTACTCGTTTTACGCATAACAAAGGCGATTAAAGATGTGAACAGCCTTTTTCCAGGACTAAACGTCGACCTGCCTAAACTAAGCTTGAAATCTGGTCCTATCCAACCGAAAGCCGAACACAACGCCACCGCCTTGTCACTCATAGAAACTTACTGATAGCATGTCCGCCAATACGCTTACTAAAAAAGTTTCGCGATAAAGGTTGTCTAAGGCTAAATATCTAAATGTTCGTGCGTGTCTGGATTGAATGGTTGCCATAGGTGCATACGGGTTTCCCAATCACATAAAAATGCCAAGAAAAAGGATATTCTCGACGAAACTGTTTCTTAATAGCTAGTTTCTCTCACGGGCAAGGCGGTGAACGGTTAAGCTACGTAACTGTCATTGGTTTGAATGATACCAATAGTAATAATTTTTCGGCCATCCTCACTCAACGTCTACTTCTATCTTTTGCTCGTTACATGCCTTAAATCTTTCAATGACTAGAGATTAAGCGGTAACTGCCTCCACTTTAATTCTAATGGCAAACTTATAAATATCGCCAGGAATACAGGATCAGAAAGATGGAAAAAGTTGAAGTTGACGGCCAAAAGTGACGGAACAAATTTGGCGCAAA
Organism: Elysia marginata; assembly: GCA_019649035.1. Lineage (NCBI taxonomy): Eukaryota > Metazoa > Mollusca > Gastropoda > Plakobranchidae > Elysia > Elysia marginata. The sequence continues at coordinate 84,570 of BMAT01011202.1, forward strand.
TAGAAGAAAAAAAAAACGAAGAAGGGGAAGGGGTCTCAAAAAAGAAAAGAAAAGAAAGAAATGACAGAGAAAAAAGAAAGAGAGAGAGAGAGAGATTGATAGGTAACGAATGAAACAGAGATAAAAACGGAATAAAGATAATGATGATAATGATAATGATGATGAGGATGATGGTGATGTTGGTGATGATGATGATGATGATGATGGTGGTGGTGGTGATAATAATGATGATGATGATGATGGTGGTGGTGGTGGTGATGATGATGATGATGATGACGATGATGATGATGGTGTTGGTGGTGATGATGATGATGATGATGATGATGATGATGATGATGATGACGATGATGATGATGATGATGGTGTTGGTGAAGATGAAGAAGAAGAAGAAGAAGAGAAGAAGAATGAGAAAACTACTGCTTTATTCAGCATTGACCACACCAAAGTTTAGCCAGACTTACTCAGGGTACTGAGCAGGCTTGTATCAAAATAGTCTAGATCTAAGGTAAGTCAGCGCAGTAAATCCTGTGTCACGAATAATCCCCCAGACCCTTTTGTAACGTTCCTTCTGTTTGAGTGGAAATTTCGATATTACTAACTGAGCAAAATAATAATGAATCGGCTTTGCTTTTCGACAAAAGTCAGCCTTAGTAGACGTGATAATTTATCAAGAAAACAAAAACGAAAACTTGGCAAAAAATGAACATCTAAGGATTGACAACCTTAAAAAATTTACTCACTAAAAACTGATATGTCACAAGTGCTGCTGATCGTGTAGGGGCTTTTTCTCTGTCGATACTCAGACAATATATATATATATTTAAAACCTGACCAATAAAATGACAAAAAAGAGTTCTTTGCCCAAGAATGATTCATAAAACCTCAGAGCGTTCCATAATCTTTTTTTTTTTTGTTTCTGAGGAGTTATTATTTTTTTAAAATAAATTGTTATAAACTGTCTTTAAAAAAAACCAACCAGATATTCTTGTATCATTAGTTATTATCTAATGTGGTATTATTAACCAAGGCCGTGGCTTCTTAACTTTTTTCTCTTCTTGCAAGAAAAAAAACCCCAAGATGTTTAAATCTATTAGATTAGAGATACATGTTATTTCAGTATCCAGAACTTGAACCTTAAAGTCTGGTTTTCTTTACTTTCAGGTAGAGCAGTATACAATGACAAATTCAACCTGTGAGACAGATCAGAGTTTGGACCCCAAGCTACTTAAGTATCTCCGTGGTGTTAACCATAGCTTGTGAACTCTGCCAGGAATAGTTCCACCCCTCACACAACACAGCAGACAGCAATCAACACGTCAGCCACAGAGAGACGCGACCTCTGCAGCAATCTCAACAGCTTGCCACCATACGTGTACACGGCGCATGCGCTCTGACCTGGTCTACTGAGCGTGAGGACTTCCGTTCTGTACAGGCTTGACTTGAGTCGGAAAGAAACTTGGATGCTGGGGAAACACGGGAGTCAAATAGTCGATATTGTTTGTGAAATGAAATAATCGATTGTTATTATTGCTTCCTGATGGCATTGGAACAACGTTTGACGTTTTGAAGAATGGCGATCTGATGCTTTTTTTACACCCATAACGCTGGGTTATTTGAAAATAATCATAATTAAAGCAGCATGAGTAGAACAACTGAAGCTGGAAACCAATGAACATTAAGGGAACGGCACATTGAAAAAGGTTGCTTTGAACTGTTCCTTTTTAAAGCAGTTGAACCATGATTTGGTATCATATAAAAAGAACTGACTAGCGCGTTCTATTTAGAACGATAGATGGACAGATTTTTTATTCATCTCCCAGTATGATAAAGTTTGAGATTCACACTCGTTTCCAAGGTTTAAAAAATAAAATGAAAACATAGCCTCAGTCCAACAGGCTGCTTGCGACACTCCTGGTTTCTGAGGACTCAAACTCATTTTGGGACTTGTGGAACTAAAGTGTGCGGCGAATTTAATAAAAAAAAAAACCTGACACAAGTTGATGTTTATAATAACACGCGCAAAGCAAGAAACATGAACAGATTAGTAAGAGTTTTAGCAATAAACAGCTTTTAAAATAAATAAAATAATAAGAAAGATTTTAAAAAAGCCAAAGACTTTGTTACTTTGCGAGAGCGTCGGGCATCGTGGCAAACTTAGAAACGCGTCAAGACGAAGAATTAAAAATTCATCTCAATTTAAACTAAATGTTTGCTATTGTTGCTAGGAGAGCGATTTGATCTGGCCATTTAGAGATACAGAAGATAAGCATTGCAAAACGAGTTTTTCTATGAGCTGCCATTAAGCCCTCACATAGACATAATAGAATGGTCCTTCTGTTTAACAGCCGCAAGGTGCAATGTTGGTTCAGCCTGAAGTTTATAGCTCAAACGGCTTCATTTTAGATTGTTTGATATTCTATTTTTCTTGAACATTAAGAACCGGGTGAAGCTTACTGTTTGAAGGTTTTTCTTCGGTTCAAGTTTTGCGACCTCGCTATTATTGGCTGACCTAGATTAGAGTGCTAGATCTAGCCTCTACCTGACATCTGCGACTGACACTTCTGTGGGTTTGTGCCACTCATCTGAGCAGACGATAGATCAGCATGGACCAGGACGTGTGTCAGGCGATGTTCAACTCGACCAACGCCACTACACGGTACGCCCAGACCGGCATAGAGAACGTCACCCGTGTGCAGTACGTCCGGATGTGCGTGAATATCCGGCGCGCTCACGGCAGTGACGTCAGCAACATCGTCATCGTGCCGTACGGTCTGATCTTTTTGCTGTCCGTGGTGGGCAACACGCTGGTCATCTTGACCCTGGTCAGGCACAAGAAGATGCGGACCATCACCAACATGTACCTCATCAACCTGGCGGTCAGTGACCTACTTCTGGCCGTGTTCTGCATGCCGTTCACCCTCATCCCCATGCTCATGGAGGAGTTTATCTTCGGGCCTGTGCTCTGTGTGCTTATACGCTACGCTCAAGGTGAGAGCCCCTCTTATCTCAATCTTTGTCCTTTGTGTGTGGCCAACAACATGTGTTGACCGCCCTCATGTACAACACACGTTTTCTTCTCTATTGTCTGAACCGGGTTAAGTAGTTATCTTAATTGTCAGTTGTTGTGTTTTAAATTTTTTGGGGGGTGTGTGGGCAGGGTTGGGTATCAGTTGAAGAAAATTGATTTTGATTATCTTTTGCTATTGCTACTAATGACTAAAGCTGGTTTCACATAAGGCGTATCACTTGCCTGCGATTCCGGACCGGCTCCGGGCCGGTGATACGGTTTTTCTTTCCCATGTCGCGGCGTTTCTACTTGAAAAGATGAAGGGAATTGTAAGGTCAGATTTCTTTTCAAAGTTTCCGATCCGGAGACGGTGCAGAGACTTACGTTTGGGATGCGCGTCGTGTGAAACCGGCTTAACAGAAACACTACAGTCACAACACACGCTTTAGTGGCTGTAACGTTAGTTATTATGATTTTGCGCCCTAGGCCTCGGGTTTGAAGCCTACAGATCATCATCGCTATAAGTTTTGATGGTTTCGAGCTCTAACAATCTCTTACAATTTATACAATACACTAATATAGCTGTCATGCTAAGAATTTGTGAACATACACAACTCTATAATTGTTTAATCGAACTATATTTTAGCTAGCCGATTGTGCCTTTTTTTAAAATATACCCCATTTTTCGAGTATGGGTACTTTTGAGGTTTAACTTTGTTCCCATGACGTTCGGAATATCCTTGCTAAACTGTGCGTGAATCGACAGTATACCAGAGATCAGAACCACATCAAAAGTTGATAATAATAATAATAATAGTAACAATAAAAGTAATAATAATAACAACAACAACATGGTATACACATACATAGCGCCATTTCTAAGTCTTATAACATCTCTGGGCGCTTTGTATAAAAGCTTAAAAGTAAATAGATTTAAAAAATACATGAGACAATCCACACAATATATTGATCAACATCTGTATACAAACTCATTTACCAGATGAATCAAAACGTATATAGCCGTATCTAGTATACTGTACGGTTACATTGACACATTTTTTGTGAATATATAAATTTAGATAAGATTGGGAACGTTATTGTAAATTTAGATTTTGATTTCGAAACCTAAAAGTAATAAAAAGCAGTTAGATTTTGTATTTTACCGGAGAGTGCAAACATGGTGGGTCTTTTAGTCTGTTTTGAGACGATGTCTCTCTAAAAGTGAAAACATCACCTGTTGCTGTTTTTACTTCTTGAACGGGCAAACGAGGTGAGGCAGCTGAACGAGTTTTGCTTTCTTTGTGAAGATTTTTCGATTTGAGAGTTCCATTTTGTTAATCTATGCCATAACTTGTTAAAAACATGTTTATTTCTCTAGTGCAATCCTGCAAGATTGAGACAGTCACACACAAACTTATTGGCTTTTTGTGGCACTATATTGGTTAAGAAGTGATCAAGTAAAACGAAAATATTGAATTGAAATGTATATATATATATATACACCAATTCTAGGACATATATATATGTGTTCTAGAATTGGTATTTGTCAATATGAAAATAGGAAAGATAAAGAACTTTGTTTTAAATGTGGATTTTTAATTTTTTTGAAGCAAGTTTTATTCTCTAGAATGAACCCGCAATGTTGCGGTATGTTCAGATACAGAGACGCGCAAACTTATGGCTTTTCATTGTTGGTAAAAAATGAGTTGTTTTTTTTAAAGCTATAAATATTATTTTATAAAGAAGCGAGGAAGAAAAACGGAAGTATTTGAGAATTAAAAAGTTTCTTGAAACTGAAGTATCGAAATGGTGATAGTTCTACAGCTGTCGGAGAATCAACAGAGTTACTGGTAACCTAACAAAGAGGTCCGTGTTTTACAAGCTGGGATTTCCCGCTGTGTTTTGAAGACCGGGGTTTTTCCGATAGGTATTTCAGCGTAACCAACTTGAAAGAACTATGCGTAAAAGGTAGAGACTTTGAAATTGATGCTGCATCAGAGTGAGAGGCACTAGCGCTAAGAAGGTTGTGTTGTTGATAGGTAAGATGTGAGTAGGACCAGACAAACTTGGACACTTTGATCAACCATTTTGATCTGATGAAGGAAGTAGCAACACAGCTGTGGGGTGGAAACAACAGGCAGTGATAATCCGAAAGAAAGGTGAAGGTCAGTGCAGAACGGGTTTTCCCAGCTACTCACAGTGTTCAACCACCAGTGAGGTAACCAGATTGGCTCAGACAACAAGCCGATTACACTAGTTGTAACTTAAAGTCCATTAGAGACCAATAAACTTCGTACCAATTAATTTGCTTGATTTGAAATATTAAAGGTTATTGAAAACTCTGTTCATGACATTTTTCAACCTTCTAATAAGTCTAACTATTAAACAAACCATTAGAAATTATTTTATAAATTATTTTACATTATTATTTTATACACTATATTAATCCCTTTCGGGAAATTTGTATTCGTTACTCAGCGTAACTGTGTCGCCACAGAGCAGCGCCACTAATGCCCCAGCAGACCAGTGGGTGGACTGGGGAAAGTTAGGGTAAGTTGCTTTCCCAAGGCAANNNCTTTCCCAAGGCAATTGCAACATGGCATGGTTGGGAATCGAACCCGGACCCCGCGACCTCCAGATCTCGAGTCCGACGCGCTAACCACTCCGCCACGCTGCCCCATTATAAATGAATGTTTACACATTCTGACATGATTGTGTCTGTTTTACTCTCGTCACTTTGCAGTTGCCAAAAGGAAAAGCAACTTTTGAAATGTTTAAAAGAGCAGAAGCATTTTTCTCAACTTCTTTCGAATTTGTCATAGAACAAGTCCATAAAATAGGGAAGGCAAAAGGATTGGGGCATAATGCATCTACCTAAAGTCCTATTGGTTTATAGGCTACCCGTTATATTCTAAAGTTTAAGTGATCTAGTAAACCCAAAAGTGCAAAGTCTGTATATTTTGTCACCATGGGAGCTAAGGTACTACACACACTGTGTAGTATTGGTGTACACATTGGCGGCTGCAAAATCTGACTATTTATTTACTATGAGAGCTAAGGTCTACATACCCTATGTAGTATAAACATTGGCGGCTGCAAAATCTGACTATTTATTTACTACGAGAGCTAACGTCTACATACCCTATGTAGTATAAACATTGGCGGCTGTAAAATCTGACTATTTATTTACTACGAGAGCTAAGGTCTACATACCCTATGTAGTGTAAAAATTGGTGGCTGCAAAATCGGCTTATTTATTACTATGAGAGCTAAGGTCTACATACCCTATGTAGTATAAACATTGGCGACTGCGAAGTCTGATTTTAGTGACTATGTTTTTTTTACTTTTTTTCTTTTTGAAGGTAAAAAATTGGTCAACGACTAAGGTTTTGAAAACTTAGCGTCACAGGGACAGACACAAAGAGAATGTTAGTAGCACAAGGGGGGAGTCTCTTTTTCACTAACACTTAAAATTACCTAATTTTCTTAGCGTCACAAGGACACCCATAGATATAAAACGTTAGTAGCACCTAGGGGGCACAGGGGCATATATGAATAGAATATTAGTAGCGCGAAGGGAGGGGCGTTATAAGGACACCCATAAACAGAATTTTAGTAACACCAGGGGGGACTGAGTTACCTTATCTTGTTAGCGTCAAAAGGACACTCTCAAATGGAACGTTGGTAGCACTTGGGTCACCAGGGGTGGGCATCACAAGGACCATAACAAAGAGAACTTTAGCAACACAAGGGGCACCAGGGGTGGGCATCACAAGGACACCCACAAAGAGAACTAGTAACACCAGGGGCACCAGGGGTGGGTATCACAAGGACACCCACAAAGAGAACGTTAGTAGCACCAGGGGCACCAGGGGTGGGTATCACAAGGACACCCACAAAGAGTATGTTAGTAGTACCAGGGGAGGGTGTCTCTTTTTCCCTATCTCTACAAGTTATTGGTTTTCTTGGCGTCACAAGGACACCCGCAAAGAGAACGGTAGTAGCACCAAGAGTTTTCTTTTTCCTTGTCACTTAGAGTTACCTGACGTGTTGGCATTATCAGCCAGCACAGACCTGGTGCTGTTTATGCAGTTGTTCCTAGCCTCTGAGACGAATCAAAGACAAAGGGAGGTAAATAAGACAAGGAACCCCTCTAAACCTTTGCTAAAGCGCTTAGTAGCACCACGTACAAATTAGGTCAAAATCAACTGTTCATATCAATGGTAAAAGCTTGCCTTCACCCTCGAAAGTGGGACAAAATTGGACACGCAGAGTCTAAAAGGGAAGCAAATATGAAAGGCAAAATCTAGGCTACACTTGAGTCTAATCTAGACTTTAGATCAAAATATATTCCACTTGTAGATCTAAAACGAGATTAACTAGATTAATTGCAAGACACAAGTCATATTTTAAAACACTTAATCTAGGTTCTGTGTAATGAAGAAATGAACAGATGAAGTTGGGAAGCAGGCAAAACTAGAATTTGATAATGTATGTTTTTCCGCCTTCAGTTTTGTTTTTCGTATAGTGTCAAAATTGACGTATCCTTTAATGGCCATTATACAATCTGAACTAATGTTTACCCTCATCTGGCTGTTACAGACAATGATTGTATAGACTTGTTTTATACTAGCATTGGCAATAGCGCACAGCAAGTATCAATAGAATAAAAGCTGTTCAACCCGCTCTTTTATTGGTCTCCAAGTAAACATCCGCCAGAGGCTTACGGAACGTTAAACCTATCCTTTATTGTATCGCACGGTTTAAGCCCACGTTGCCATTTCCGGGGATTCCCGCGGCCAGGAGCAGTCGTGCGGTGGTAGTAAAGCTCTACTGCCTGGGGAGTTCTTCTCCGGTATCATTCCAGAGCCGACAGCCAATCACGTGACTCTTGTCTGTTACAGTTAGGCTTCGCAAAATATTCGATTTATAAATTTTAAAAGAGCGTTGTGTTGGGGCGGTTGGATGAAGCTGATCAAATATAGTTGGTAAGCAAACCGAAGCTCCATCAACATTTATCGCGGTTTTTCTCTAAGCTCTTTCTGCCTGTCTCTGGTCATGTTTTTTTTTTTGTTTCTAATTACATTTGGTTCTCATTCACGCATCCTAAACTGCTCATTCTTGCTGTGCTCTACTCTAACGTGCTGCGCGAGTGGTGGGTCGCTGTGCTGTTGCCAGTACCTGGTAAGTCCTCGACCTGGTTGTCTGCTGGCGTCCAGTGGGGGCAGCATGTCCTCTCGGGTGTCGTTAGAGAGGCCAGACCTGGTCGTGACCAATTAAAACCTCTGGCCATCGATCACCACATAATGCGCAAGTGAGCGAGATAATGGAGTTTCTTGCATTCCCAGTGTCACTTTACCTCGTTCTGTACATCATTAAAGTGGCTTCGAGCTGGGTTTTTTTTATCGAGTACCTCCTGGAAGCTTGGAGGAAGCAATGAAAAAGACTTGTGCGCTTGTGAACTCTTTTTTGAAGGAATAGCCTTTTTCTTTTTTCTTTAAATCTTCTAGCGCTGAAGGTTTGAACCACAGATCGAGTTACTTTGGAATCTGAGTTAAAAGCCTTATTTTTTTCAGGTTTCTATTGCAGAAAATTGACTGAGAACTTAAAGAATAATGATAAACACAGAGCGAAACAAGGGATCATAGAGTAAAACATGTTTTCCTACAGACAATAGAGAGACAACTACTTAAGACTGTCTTCTGAAGGCCTCTGATTTCTATATCAGGTTTAACACAAAGTCTCACATAAGATATCTGCTCATTTAAACATCAGGTTTAAAACAAAGTCTCACATAAGATGGACGCCCATTTCTAAAGCAGGTCATAAAGTCTCACATAAGATATCTACCCATTTCTTTATCAGGTTTAACACAAAGTCTCACATAAGATGGACGCTCATTTCTACACC
>BMAT01011202.1:209317-223358 GCA_019649035.1 Elysia marginata
GGGGGGGGGGGTTGTTTATTTTTCTTTCCTCCTGACAGAGAAATGAATAATTTCTACAACTCTAAAACTGAAATAACATGATAACTTTTAGGAGAATTTTTAAAACTCTTAAACTGAAATAATTTGATAAGTTCCTGAAATGCTTAAAAATAATTTCTTTTCTAAGTTCAAAGAGGAAATTATTCTTTATATCTTTCCTTGAAAAGAGAGCATTTTTTAATGCATAAAAAAGCTATGATTGTTATAATTAATTTGTAAGTCTAGAAACACTTTTGTTAAAGCAACAAGATAAAAAAAATTTTTTTTTTAGTTTAGCTCTTGTATGCCCCACTTAAAACTTATATATAAAAATTCCACGGCCTTATAATTCTGACAAATACAATGTTCAGTTCTTGACATGTATTTCCCTTTTAACTCCTATCTCCTATACTATGTTTAATAATAATATCATATAAAGTTTTGAGTACTTAACATTTGAATTTGGGATTTGCATGCAATTTAATCAGAAATTGTTATATTTTTTCTGTTGGAGTCTTTTTAATTGCAGTAGATATTGCTCTAACTCTGAGATATTGTTCCAGAAAAATTTCTCTCTATTTCTCATTGATGGGTTGATGGGCACTTTTCCTGTCTTATAGTTCTACCATGAAGTAATCTTAGAATATGCTCTTACTGTAAAAGTTGATTGATGATCCATATTATACACCCTGAATGTATTTCAGTTTGCGTTAAAACTGCAGCTTGCTAACCGCTTACAGAATCAAAATTTTCTAATCCCTCATTGTGGTTAGATTTTTTTTCTTTAAGGCCGGAAAGAAAGCTAAACAGCATCAATTTAGAACATGCTATGGTTTTTTATCCAGTCCCTAAATTTATTAAATAGTATTTTGAGTTATTCCAATCATAGAGCTGTGTGTATTTTGAAAGGTCTGTTCCTAAATAAAACCTTTTTTTTTTTAACTCTCTTGTTTCTTTTGTCCCTTTTCAATTTCATGTACATCTTTTTTCAAAACTTCTCTGGAACGATTTTTTTTTCTATATAGAATGTATCCCCACTATATTAATCTATATTTATATTGATTTATTTATACAACAAAGCAGGAGAAAACATTCATCAACCGTAATAAGAAATATTTGTCTATTTTCATGTCTAATTTTAGTTTCCGCTGTTGACTTGTGCACTTGATTGCCTTTAAAGCTTTTTTATATTTTTGCACACTTCAATTTGTGACCTGTCACACTTTGACTAAGACAGGCTTGTAAGCCTACATATTTTAAAGGCTGCGAGCTGCTGAACTAAAAGATTTAATTGTGAAATAGTAGCTATTATCTATTTGTTAAAACAGCTTTCTTGGACTGCTGGGACGAAAATAACGAAGATCAGTTCCGAATGTAAAACAAGTTTTTTTTTATAGTTCATAACTTGAATTGAAGTTTTTCTGATGTTTCCAATGTGACGACCCTGGAAAATGTTGAAACTCATGTTTGCTTATAAACTTACATCTATAGAGATTTTGCATAAATAAAGTTAGATTTAGATGTTACACTGCCAGGCTTTTCTGTGTTGATGATGAGCTGTTTGCCTTTAGAGAAAAGCTTCAACTGATTCTAAGTGCACACTTGGCGGGTGCTTGTTTATTATGCAATCTCAATTTCTCACCAGATTATGGTGAGGGTTCTTCAGGCTATCGGCCAAAATGGCAGACATGGTGTCATGTAAACGGAGTCAAAAATGGTCAGTAGGGAATCAAACATTTAAATACTTTAATGGTGTGATTTTATTGTTGTGGAAAAAAATCCCTTTAAAAAAAGAAATAAGAGTGAAAGGAAAAGTGACTTTGTTCGAATGGCAAGGCGTTGTTTATGAAATTCAGAACCACATTTTCGGCAATCAAACCATTTTTACCATATTATGTCATCACAGTTGTCCATGTCCTCAAATACAGCCTGAACAAATTTGTATGAAGTTAAAAATTCACTTAGGAAATTGAAAAGCTGATGCCTGTGATTTATAATGTCTAGGTGACTGTTAAAAACAAACTATTTCTAGGCCACTATGTCCATGAAATTTGAAAGGAATAATCCTCGAGAAAAAATCAGCAAGCCCACACATACACCTTGTCTTAAACAAGACAAAATATATTAACGTATGTAGCTAAGTTTAGGTCAAAACCATATGTGCACTCTGCCTTTTTTTTTTTAACTGTTAAAAGATTTACTTTTTATGGCAAACAGAGCTGACAACACATTTGCTGAAAACTTCCTTTTATTGAAATATAAAGGTATAAATCTTATTTTCTTGAAATGAAAGTATATTGTATAAATAAAGTAAGAAATAAATTTACTGTATGATATAACATCTGACGGCGGGTCCCATTCTCGTTTAATAAGTATTCAATTTTTTTAGTTTTTAAGAACAAGTGTAAGGAGGGAGCAAAATGTGCTATACTACATGAGTGTTCAAGTTTTCCGAGTTGTTTTTTTTTAAAACCAAGTAAACCTTAAGTTCCTAAAACATACTCATTGCCATTTGAAGGTCTTTCATTTTTTTATTATGAAAAGGGAATGAATATATAAGATGAATAATACAACCACTTAGAATGAATCTTACTGTTCATTCCTTCCATTGAATTGTAACCTCACTATATATTCATTTTGCCTAATTTTTTAAAATATGTGTTGTCTCTTAATTGTTTTGGTTATGATAAATATGAATTTGTGATTGTCTTCTGTAGTAAGCCTACGCTAAACAGGGGTGCAAGTTTTCCGTTTTTAGTTTTTTGCAGGAATTCCGATTTTTCAGCAGTTTTCTTTATCCAAAAAAGCAGGAAAGTTTGAAAACTTCTGGTTAAGACTTATAAAAGAAAACCCTCTTAACTGCAGCTGTATAGAAAATCAAACGCTTCTTTTGAGTTGTACAGCTGTGTAGTCCCTAGTAGTGTAATTGTATCTACCCTTTTTAGTTGATCTATCAAAGATTCTATAGGGGCTGTTATAGAATCAGTACCAGGCAGAATATTCTATAGAATGTTAAAATTTTCCTGCTTTTTTGTGCATAAGGGGCCTGCATCTCTGACTCAATTTATTAGTTAAAAACAGAGTTAATAGATTTAATTAAACAATGATAAAGATCTACTCAGATAAATTACTTGTCATACATGTGACCCCTTCTGTACAACCACATGACAACATTTCTCTTTTTCATAAGTTTTCTATTTGTGAGGTTGGATCGATAGTTTGTGTATTTGAAAATTTGGTATGTCCTTGTTCCTTTTCAGCCATGTCTTTAGAACAAAGATGATACTTCCCCTTGTCCCTTTTTTTCATTGTAAAAGTTCTCAGGAAAATAATTTATTTTTGTATTTGAGTGCAGATCTTTTTATAGATCATTAGATGTCCTTTTTTTAATGAAGTGGTTTTGGAAGAAAAGTTATTATTATTACATAGCAAACATGACTAAAACAAGATGAAATTTTAAAATATACCTTCATACCTTTTCCTGTAGCAGCTTCTGGTTTGTCCAAAGGAATTTAATTTTATATTTTTAATATATACTCTGTGATTAAGTGGGTTCGTAGGTTTGTGTACTGCATATATTCAGTTGTCTCTTAAACTCTGTAAAAGTCTCTTGCTTTTATCAGCCCATTATCATTGTTTTTTACAGATCGATAAAAAGTTAAGTAGTTTTTCTTTGTCTTTTTTTCACCCCTTATTCAACTACCTGTCAAGGAAATTATTTAGAAATATCAATTGTTATATTTTTGTTGTCAAGATTTGTTTAAAACAACAATTAGTATGATCTTGCCTTTAAATTTAAGCTCCAAGATAACTCTTTTTTCAATTACGCCAATTGCAATATTTCAGCATTAACAAAACATTGAACTTTCGTTGAAACGAGTCAACATATTCTGTTTTGTCAGACTACGATTTGCCAATTGTAATGGAAGAAGGATCAATTATTTCAGATAACGTTTTTGTAGCAATATAGGGAGAAAAGAGGTATTTTTTACTTGGCCTCGTTATTTACCTTTCCAGTTCTCTCAAAACTCAATTGAACTTAGAAAACTAGCTATTTAATTTTTTTCTGTCAAAGATTGAAGTCTGATGAATATGTTCGTCTTGTAATGTAAATTGCAATATAGATTTGGAGATCAAATTTTATCCCATGAATAATTCTTTGTTTTTCTACTCAGGTCATGGAGAATTCGACCCCCGCAAGAGAAACTTCTCAGAAGAAGAGCTGAAGCCTCAACCAATCATTAAGAAATCAAAGAAGGTAGACAAAAGAAAAGAGCATGCTTTTTTTGGGTTGTTGTAAACTTTTGATGCCTCTATGTGTATGAGACAATGATAGTCATGGATAGTAGAGAGAGTTTGGAAGCCACCATAGCAAATGTTCGTTCTTGAGGTATAGGAATGCTTGGTTTGGACAGATGAAATGTTAAAATAGCATGCCAATGAACTTAGATGTGGCACTTTTTCTCACTGCTTTGAAAGTATATGGCAATGCATTATTCAATAAAAATCTGGTGAAATTTGATAATGAAGTTGGCATTCTCTGAAACTTTATACATTCTTTACTCATTTGTCTTGCATTCTGTCCAAATAAGTTTCAAGTCAAATGGTTTGGTTTTTGATTTAGGCTTTCAAAGTTAAGTGGATGTTCAGAAGTCAAATTTTTTTTTATTTTAGATATTGACGCTAAACCCATTTCCAAACAATTTTTGTACCTAACTCATGTTGATATTTTATGTTTTTATGTGTTTCATTTTAATTGGTAAGATTGCTAAGGCCTGAAAACCTTAAGATAAGAGTTGTCTTAACTGAAATTGCAATTTTCTCTCTTTTCTGAAATTTTACAACGTCCTACCTAGCCGACTTCAGACGGCTATAACTTCATTCAGAAATACTATAGAGCTTTTCTGTTTGCTGTATTTGAAAGTAGGGAAAACAGATTTCCAGGAAATTCATTGAGTTTTCTATGTTGTTTTTTTTCTTTTCATTAAAGGTATTTGTCCCTGATGGTCTTAAGGATGATAAATACTGGGCTCGTCGTCACAAGAATAATTTTGCTGCCAAAAGGTCACGAGATGCACGGCGAGTGAAAGAAAACCAGATCGCTATGAGAGCAGCATTTTTGGAGAAAGAGAACACTTGCCTCAAAGAGGAGATGACCAAACTGCGAAAGGAGAATGCTCAGCTAAAATTGAAAGTGGAGAAATACGAAGCCACCATGCCTTCAGTAAATGATGTTGTTGGATTGTCTTTATAAAAGAGGATTGGGGACTTTGGTCCACAATTGTTGTTCATCGATGGCACATTTAGTTCATCTAATCATCTTGAAAGGAATAGCGGCTAATGTATAAACCAGGGACATTTGTTGGTTATTCTTACTTTTTCTAATGATCTTCAAGTTTCTAAGCGAAATATTTATAAATCCAAACTGTTTGCAGGAGGACATAAGAACAGAAAATGTACCAAAAATAAAAAACCAAACCATATTCCTTTAAGTGGTCATTCGAATGAGGAGGGGTAACAGGAATTCAGCCTCAGAACAAATAGCTTAAAACATTATGCACCGTACTGATTACTTTCAAAGGGCTGACTGTTAAGGTTTTCAATGCCATCATAAGTTCAGTCAACGTTTTTTTCCTCCCTCTATCGCTCACTCATTTTTTTTGTGATGAGCAAACACAGTAAATACATTGATACATCTTTGGTGGCTATTTTTTTTTTTTCAGTTATAATTTTGTTCTGTTATTACCTGTGTTCTAGTGGTGTTCAATGGTGCATGGAGTTGTGTCACTTTGGTCTTTTTTTATTCTGAAAATCGTCTGTATTTTGCAAATGATTTTTGTTATTGTGATTGTGTGTAGTTGTTTTCCATTCGAATTTTTTAGCTTCAAGTTCATACATAATTTTCTCTGTTTTTTATTCCTCTTGTTTTGTACAAAATCTTTTGTGGGTTTAGGTCCTTTTTTATTTATTTCATTCAAAAAAAATTCATGAAGGTCTGCCAAATATCATGTTTTTGCTTAAAGAAAATGGAAACTGACTTAAGAGAAGGCAAATTTGAATAGGTTTTGAAGTCTTGTTGCCCTTTATTCTCCTCCTGAAGGTGGAATATCTTTGAAACATAAATAGAACAGATTCAGCAGCTATTTAACCTCTGACATGCAAAATGCTCTGAGCATTTGGGAGCAAGCATATCATTTGATTAAACAAACAACCATTGTTAATTATCTTCATGTGAGGCATAGAATTCAAAGTCATCGCCTAACTTTTTCACTGTCATCAAAATAATTTTAATGTGAATATGTGCATTGTTTTTGCTCAACTCAGATATATCTATATCTTGCTCACTGTGACGTTTTGATATATATTAAATCCATGTATGACATAGGCCTACCATTGTTATTAGAATGTATTTGTGGCTCTTCTATAATACATTTGCTCTAAGTCTATTCATAAAGTTACTTTCAAGGACAAAAAGAAAAGAACTCAAGTAAAGAAAAGGCCAAGGGTATGATCAGAAGTTTTGTGGTCTAGATGGAAACTTTTGTCATGCAGGCTGTAAAGTTTTTGGTTTTGTTCATCTAACAAGCATTGGCAGTGTGCAAATCTTGTTTTCTTTCTACTTGCTATAACTTGTATACTCAACTGCTTGTTATTGCTGTGGTTTGTCACTCTCAGGGAAGCGTAGGCCAGGACTTGATCCACTTTCAGGGGAAGCAAGCAAAGACAAACAGCTAGAGTTCAGAGTTGCAATGTGACACATATTAAAACATTGTAATTGTGGTGTTTAATTTTATGGCATTATATTTTTTTATCTCATATGATGAAACAAAGGCCACCAATTTCATCAGAATTTTCTTTTTTCTGACTCAGTGTTTTGTAACAACATTCACCAGTAGTTAAAAGCCTTTATCATTTTGGTGTTGCTTTAAGTTTGTAAGATTGAAAAAACGTTTTCTTTCTTGTCTCACTCTTTTCAAACAATAGCATTGTCTTTTATACCTACACAAAAACCATTGACAGGGACACCCTTGAGTACAATGACCCCTGAAATAAAACACTCAGAACCCTGAGACATGGATTATTTCTATAGTCCTACAAATACACACACAAATTAAAATCCCTGGACAAACTTTGTTGTAAAACAAGGCTTGACAGCTGTTTAACTTGAATACTAATGGGATACTTCACACAATTTTTCTCTGTTTGTCTGAGCCACTTGACAGATTTCTTGTACATAAAACTTGTGACATTGTTATTGCTATTCAGTTCAACCACTAGCTTGGTCATTGCTTTTAAAGTGCCGCCAACGTTCCAGTTTTCTCAGAAATGTTTTTTGTATGAGGATGGTGCCCAGACAGTGCTGCCAATGCCAGCTCAGTAGCTGTGGTTTTATCCAGCCGGTCAGTCTGTATGCCAGTGTTTATGGTGGGTCACTGGGCGGATACTGCAAGCTGAATAGGAAAAAGAAATAAGAGAAAGGGCAATTGTATTGAAGAGCGTTCTATTTCAAAAATCTGTTAGCCTATTTCCAATTCACAACCTCAAAAAATCATTATTATTCTTTATTACTCTCTTAAATTCTGTGAAAATTTAAAGGGCATATTTTATCTGATTTTGGCATGACACAATTTTAGCTAAACCCATTGTTTGAACCTTTTTATATCCTGCAAGAGTAGAGAAATAAAAATCTTCTTTTGGGCTTCAAGGTTAATGGAACTTTTATAACAGTAATAACAAATGAAACATAAAAAGGTATTAAAGTTAAGTTTTGGCAAAATTCAAGTCAAAATATTATAAAAGCATAAAGTTTGGCTTAAAGAAAAATAGCCGTGAAGGATTGGCTTGTGCAAGTTTTCTTTGACGCAAAGAGAATTCCGTTGCTTCAGCTTCAAAGTTTGTGCTTCTTTTAACCAGTTAAAGTTTGGAAATGTTTCAATGCGTAGCGGCAGTTGTGTTTGGAGTGTGGTGCCTGGTGGTTGGCAAGTATGTGATACTGTATAAATACGATCCAGTATTGATTGGATGATCTGTACATAAAATGTTCTCTTTACTTGTGATCTGTGTCAGTGTATTCTAGCTCTTCCTTGGTATTCTTGATTCATTAAGTGTTTCGCAATTTCAAGTGATTTGAAACAAATGTCATGTCCCACCGTTTTTTTTTACATGATGGTACTGATAGTGCTGATAACATTTTGTCAAGATGTTAGTAACAAACAAAATTTGATAAATCAACAAATAAAATTTGTCTTTTGTGAATTAGGCAAAACAAAACTTGCAAAATCAGTTTCTATGTGAAAGAATCATTGTATGTCTTTTGTAAATACTATAAATAAATACAGATAACCTTACCGTAGAGCAACAGGTTTTATTGTTCTGCCAATTTTTGTTACAAGGAGTTGGGGGTGTTATTACATGACCTGCTGTTTTCACTTACAAAAATACATCCCAGATTTACGTGAAAGATAACAGGTTGATAGAAGTCAAAGTATAACCCAGATTTATGTGTTTAAATGTTAAGGCCCCTCCCTGATTACACCTGAAGCACAATGATCTACAATTAAAAATTGTTAACTGTGAAAAGAACAGGCCCTTGGCCAATATTCCGCTTCAACTTATCACTTCCAATTTGTTGTTTGAAGTGATAGAGGGTAGTAGGCATTGCTACCTTATTGACAAATGTTATAAATTTGTAAGGTGTACAACGGATTGTTTGTACTTTTCCTTTACTGACATAATTATGCTGTAAGTGTAGTTCACATTGAAAAGTAACACCTCAAATACTGTACTCAGGTGCAGACTTCCAACAGCAGAACTGGTGTGTTATTCAAGCTTACTTGAGATTCAATCATCAATACATGCACCTTCTTGTGCACACACCTGTGAGTTTTAGATGTTATATGCTTTTTTGTGCAAAGTTGATAATAGGGCTTCTTACACCTTTTTTAGTCCTTTGTTTCTAAGAGTATTTTCATTTTTCTAAGGAAAAAAACCTTTTTTTCTGTCGATTGTTAAAAGTGTTTGAAAAGTTATCACATGATTGGCAGCTCTCTACAGTCGTAGCTCCAGACCGTACTCTTTTTCTTTATTTTGGTTTGGTTGTACAAAGTTATGTTTTTTTTTTGTTTTTGTCACATTATAAGTTTTTTTACCATTGCCAAGAATTTCCTGTTTTTTATCTTCCTTTTTTTTTTTTGCACCTTTTTTTTTAAATCATTTAATGTACTTTTGATTAAATCTGCATCAACACATTATTTGTATTTGAATGTTCCTTTGCCTTTTTGGTTAAATTTGATGCATCCAGGAGACACTGATAAACCATTCTAAGTTTTACTTTAATAATGTGCTCTTTTTAACCTTATGGAAGGCAAACTCAGCAAAATCATTTAGCTTCAAGTAGAACTGATTGCTTTTCTTTTATGTTTTTTTTTTAGTCTAAGCTTTGAAAGATCCAAGTGAGATTGTTTAAACTTCTGAAGCTATTTGTTACAGCAGATCAGATGTTTAGCCTGGAAGTGACCAGATAGTTCAGTGCTTAGAGTTAGTGGCTTTAATGAGAACTTCATTTTTCTTGTGATATGCATGATGTAGATGCATTTGATTTGTAATGTCCATCTTTTCTGGTTTTATGAATTTTTTTTTTGTTTTATTTTTTTATCAACTTTTTAAATGTCACATGTTGTCATTGGTGCACTGTTTTGTATTGCCGTATTGTGTGTGCATCAGTGGTTCTGTACCATACCAGTATCTTCCTGTTGTTTTAGGCCAAGTAGACTTTTTGAAAACTCTATAGACATTCAGAGTCCAAGTAATTAAAATAAAGAGTATATTGTTGTAAATCGTACTGATTCAGGTATTGTAGAAACAAAAATTAAAATGTTATTCTGGAATACTGTCTGTGTTGAGTTGTTATCGTCTGATAAATCAAGCAGTCTATGAGACGTTTTATTCTAATCTTGTCAACCTGCTGCACTGGAACCCTGGTTAAGTCAACACCCCAGGGCACCTTGGGTAAAAAAATATGGGGACTTTAACTTAAGCAAGAGTTGACTGAAACCATTACAAAATTAAAAAGAAACGAAAAAATGGGATTGTCAAACAGACTAGGTTTGAAGCGGATTCCACTTTTTCTTTTCAGATTTAGGACTAATTCTAAAGTTATGTTACTCTGTTTGTCTCCAAACCCTGACATTGAAATAATTTCTTGGAACTTTGCAGATCTCAGAAATAGTTCTATCAAAGCACTGCCCTCAGAGGTAAATTCCGTGATTTTAAGTTAAGCTTTGAACATTTTAAAGTTAAATGTAATAAAACTTCCACAAAATTTCACAAAGTCAAATTTTATGAAGTTTTGTTGATAAATTTTCGGATTTAGTTGACTAAAATTATGGATGCCTCTGGCGGTGGTTTCTCATGTAGGAATAGGCCTGCCCGGAAATGGGAAAGTGGATGAACTTGCTAAATTAGCACTCAATCAGGAAATGCCTGGTGATAAACTAAAACAAATCATCTGGTCCGACCGAAAACTCAAAGTAAACACACATCTTGAACAACTGTTGCACACAGTCTGCGATACTGAAAGCAACAATAAACTTCATGAAAAATTGAAATTAGACCAAATCTCAATGAGAAACTAGTTTCTGTCTAAAGACTGAACAGAAAACAAGAGACTGCTGTGAGCACACTCCGTATTGACCGTTCATGGATCACTCAGTCACTCATGAATAGGCCTACCTTTTAAAAGGGGAACAACAACCGTATTGTACAGTTTGTGAAAGTACTTTCACTGTAAACACATTTCTAGGGAAATGCGCAGATTTTTTGCGAAGCAGACAAAAATATCATAGGAGGTCTGATTTGCACACATTATTTCGAGAAGTGAATGCCTCTCAGACTTCTGATTATCTGAAAGTGAAAGAGATTGGATTACATTTACATGTATATAGCAAAATCTGAAGCAAATGTATAGAAAACTTTCAGTAAATTGTAAATAGTGTATAAGATTTTTAAAACTTGATGGACTTGATGGGAAAGGAGGAGATAAGTTGGCAAGTTTATAGGGTCTAACTCTAGGTAAACTAAATTTGAAGAGACCGAAAGCCCTGAGATCATCGCTCATGATGGACTGGGCTTGTAAAAAAATACAATCAAACAATTCATCTTTTTACTATACATGTACTAGGCATTACATTGAAAAGTTTGTAGGTTTGGGTACGAAAAGAAAAGCAAAATGGAGTTGCACTGTAGCACAGAGAAGCGGCTGTTATCAAAGAAGTCAAAAGTTTATCAATGTCTTGGTTGCACTTGCTGACACGGAACCCCGGCCAGGCTGAGCTGTCATCGATCGATTACACCCACAATTATCGCACGCCTCCGCCCCCAGACAGTCGCTCCAGTGATAAACCCCACACGAGGCGCCGTTAGAAACCTTCTTCACTAACGCGTCCGAGTTCTAGCCAAGGGAATTAATTAGTGTCCATCTGAACCAATCTCTCACAACTTGTGACATAACTGCTTGAGCAAAAGGGTGTCAACTTTTAATATTAAATTTTTGTCAACGTTAGATCGTTTCTCATCATGAATATGCCTAATTGAAATTTGGGCTGATCACAAGAAAAGCTTGTTACTTTTTCTCATTTCATTTATCAGTGGAAAGTGTTAGGTCGTGGTGCTTAGTAATACAAATGTAGTAGCATGTTTGGTGGATTGCTCAGCGCAGTCAACTAATCAAATACAAAGGTGTTGAAATGTAAAGCTTTTCATGGGGAAAACATAGACAAAAATTATATTAAATGCACGGAAATTGGTTATGCTTATGTAGTTTATTACAGGAAATGTAAATATGTAAAAAAAAAAAAGCGTACACAGGGTGTATGTGTTATGTCAAGTCCAGCCACACATGAAGAGTCCAAAATGTTGTAGAATATTACAATAAGATCATACATCTTTCTAGCCACACAATCATGTAAAATCCAGAATATTAAGATCATACATCTATCTAGCCACACAATCATGTAGAATCCACAATATTACAATAAGATCATACATCTATCTAGCCACACAATCATGTAAAATTCAGAATATTGCAATAACAGTATCGATTTAACGAAAGCATTGTAAAGTTGGAGTTTAGTTTTCTGTTTTGTTTTGTTTGCTCTGGTCCAAATATTTGTTAGTTTGTGAAGCGCGATGTTTGAAAGTTGTTTTCAGCGCTCGATATCCTCTTTGCAGAAGTGAACCAACTTTTTTTTAAAAGAGATTTTCGATTCTACGGTGTCTTTTCTCACACAGGTATGCTCTGTTTTGTCGACGGTCACTTTCAAGTTATGCGTTTTTAGGTTCTTTTCAATATCCCCGACGCATATACACGTACTCTCTGTTCCTATGAAGTCAATGTCGTTCACATAAATTATTTCAGAGAGCATACAATGAGCTGGCAGTTGCGACTTGTTCTGCGCACTCCTGATATCTTTTAGACCATTTTCCAAATAGATTATGAAAAGAACTTGGCTTAGACTGTCCCCTTGTGGTGTTCCGATGTTGGTGGTAAAAGGAGTTTCTTGGGTGCACCCATTCATTTTGACATTTAGTGTGGTTTCTCAGAAGAAACTGAATGATGCGCAGCTCGTATTCTTCTACAATTTCTTTTAAAATTGCCAGTAGTTCTTTTCTATTGATCGTGTAGAAAGCGGCTGACATATCAATACCAGCGATGCTTATCTCCAGATTTGCATCTTTTTGAACGTTTGCTGTTAGCCAACTATGCGCCCACATTACATCTGATGTGCTACGCTTAGGTCTAAATCCGCCTTGACTAGTCGATAGATATACTTCTATTTTTTACTTAATACGGCTTAGCACAATAGTTGACAGGATCTTCCTAAGAGAGTTCAGCAAAGTTACTGGCCTTAGATTTGATGGCGGTCCTTTTGCTTTTCCTGGTTTTGGGAGAGTTATCAGGAAACCGTCGTTTATCCTCAATGGTTTATGCGATTCGAATGTCTCATTTAAATTTTGCGCGATTTGTTTATTTAGAAGGGTGGCGCATGTTTGGGGTATTCGTTAGGTACATATATTGTCTCTTCCTGGAGCGCGTCCATGCAATTCAATAGTGGTCTCGGTTGTCCATCGAATGGTTGGATATTTTGTGTGCCTTCATCTCTAAATTTCGATTTGAAATGATCCGTTACTAATATTATTTCTTTTATTTTTGTAAGGTTAACTATCTGCTTTCCCTCACTGTCATTGATCTTGAGGTTTTCAAGCTTTTTTTCTGATTTATTAGTTTTACTGCTTTGAACTGTACTCGATCGCTAGTCGATTTATCAATGTTTAACTAGTAATCATTTTTTCTGTCTTATCTTGTGAAGGATATAATTTCTTTCTTTTTAAAGTCCTTGGTCTTTTTTGTGTCTTAACAGATTTGAAGCCTAGCCATTGCTAAAGCTTGACGTTCGTATAATACAATAATATAGTATAATATAATATAATAGCTGTTTTCTATAACATCTTTGTCAATTTATGTTGAATGTTCTTTGTGCCCCGTATCCTTGAAATTCCCGCTAGGGTCTAGGAGTTTAATGTCGTTTACTTAAGTTATTAGAGACCTTTAGCACACGCACCGTGTCTCAATACGCGTACGTGAAAATCGGGAAAGCAGATTAAGAAACTACAAAAATAATGAAACCAGTTTCTAAAAATAGAACGTCTGTGGGTCTGTTTTTAGAAACTGGTTTCATTGTTTTTATAGCTTTTCAATCTGCTTTCCCGATTTTCACGTACGCGTAGTGAGACACGGTGCGTGTGCTAAAGGTCTCTTTTATCTAAATTAAAACGGTTTGGTTTATCGGGCACGGTTCTGCAGTGGTTTGAATCATACCTATCGAATAGAACACAGTCGGTCTCTATTGGTGACCAAACTTCAGGGAAACTCCCTCTTTTTTTCGGAGTTCCTCAAGGGTCTGTGCTTGGGCCGATCCTCTTTACTCTGTATACGTCTCCATTGTCATCTATCATCAAATTGCAT
>BMAT01011202.1:226872-246048 GCA_019649035.1 Elysia marginata
GGTCTCACCGGATGTCCCATCTAGCTAACTATAGAATATCACTGGGGCAGACATTTCGGGAATTTCCACTAAAAAACCTACTTCTCTCCACTGCTAATTTCATACCTTTATAATACTTCAATTATTCCTCAACCAGGTCGGATACATCTTCACTAGATCTAGTTATTATATAAAACTGTTCCTTTTATGTCATTGCCCTCTTCACCCGCCTTCTGTAAGCTTAATATAAGTTTGCAAAATGTATAATCTGCTTTTTTTAAAATAACAATTGATAATTACATGTATAGGCTTCCCTCACGTTAAGTTACGGGGGTCGCTTTTATGTTGAATTACACAGTTCGGCGTCACAGACACCATTTTAAAAATGGCCAAAAGGAGAAAGTGACAGATAATGATACCCGGTATAAAAAGGGGAGATTGGTCTCTCGAAATTTTTATTCACTGCTTTAACATGCATCAAAAGCAGAACTAAAACAAGCCAGGTGTTCTTTAGAACTAAAGACACAGAGGATGTCAAATATTATCTGCGTCAAGAACTTTCTTTTGGCGCCGAATGATTGTCGTCAATACACTCGCAGATACACGATTGCTCAAGATGGAGGCCTACTACTAGTACCAGGTGTGTCAATCTTAGGCAGCCTGATTAATAAATCTATGTTTCCTACCATAAATACCAAATGTGTCCATCTTAGGCAGCCTGATTAATAAATCTATGTTTCTTACCATAAGTACCAGGTGTGTGAATCTTACGGAATCTGATTAATAAATCTATGTTTCCTACCATTAGAACCAGGTGTGTCAATCTTAGGAATTCTGATTACTAAATCCATGTTTCCTACCATAAATACCAAATGTGTCCATCTTAGGCAGCCTGATTAATAAATCTATGTTTCTTACCATAAGTACCAGGTGTGTGAATCTTACGGAATCTGAATAATAAATCTATGTTTCCTACCATTAGAACCAGGTGTGTCAATCTTACAGAATCTGATTAATAAATCTATGTTTTGATTGACTCACAGAAGTCTAAGAATAGGCGAGCTTCTGTGGATTGACTCCATGTATACCGGTACAGTAAGAGATAGGAGATAAACTAATCGGCGTTCCCACCTCAACCTCAATAAATTATTAACTTCGCTAAAACTTGATCTTTTTGCTACCGTAACTAATTATTTCCAGCAGACGGAACAAAAGGTCAAGCTAATCACGTCACTAGAACCATGATGGCATTGTCACGGCATAGTGTCAGTTTCACACATTTTGTCTGTGTTTCATAAGAACTCGAATCCAAACGTCACTAAGGGTGAGGGCATCGAGAAATCGCGTCCTTGGAAACGCTCTAGTTAAAGTTGTTTCCTAACCTATTACATGTATCTTGAATTTGAGAGACTGGGAGCGTTTTCTTTACTGCAGGACAATTTAGGTGGCCTAGCGTATCTGTTCTGGATTTCATAATATTTTTTCTTCCGAGATTAAACTTAAGTAAATAGATTTGTTTGTACAGCGCCTAACCCACTAGCCCTACAATATTCTAAATGTTTAACAAAGGTTCTCTGACAGACCATAAGCAAAAAATTAAGATCGCCTTCTCAACTCACAGCACAGCAGCAGCCAAAGTGCACCGCTCAAGCATTCTGGCAAGATCTTTCACTGCCTATAGTAGGGTACTCTTTTAAGCGAGGCCAGGTAAAGTGCGTGTAAAAAGTCTTTCACAAGAATTAAATCCCCAAAACAAGACATGAATCCCGGATCCCCTGGTCCCTGAATTGAGAGTCTACCACTAGGCGACAACGCCACAAATTAAAACTTCGTTTTATTATAGTTGGCAAAGAAAAGAAGTCAGTCCAAAACTATGTCTGTTGATCAGCTGGCAGAATTGGCAGATTTTGCGTATAATTTTTGTTTTGTTTTAAAGTAAGGTCAAGAAAGAAAATGTATGAAGACTTGAGAGATAAATAGATAGATAGATAGATAGATAGAGAGAGAGAGAGAGAGAGAGAGAGAGAGAGAGATGGGAGAATAGAAATGCTGTAAAGTGCGTGGGTTTTAAATTTACAAACGGAACAGGTTAAAATAGATCTAGGAGATTATTTTTTATGATAAAAAGGTCGGTACTTTTATCAACAGGAAGTGACTGTGTGGTTGAGTGAGAGAATAAAAAGATTCAGGGGATTAAAGGCAGGATTAGAGAATAAGGAAAAGGAAGTTGAAGGAATAGAGAAAATACAGTAGGAGCTTTCGAATTTACGTGAAGAACGAGTAGCAGGGAGAGACAGAGAGAGAGAGAGAGAGAGAGAGAGAGAGAGAGAGAGAGAGAGAGAGCGGGGACGTGGGTGAGAAGAGGGGAGGTAAAGAAAATACCGGTGGTGTATCTACGGGTAAGTTATAACCGGTACCTTTTTGTAAGGTGATGATTGTTTCCGATTTTATGGAGACAGTCGTCAGCTGTGAGGTTCGTCGTATTGTAATTGAGAATTTAGAGCCACAAACAGAGATGAGGTGGCGATTTCAAAGCAAATGATTAGAAGGAAATATATAAAGGTACTCTCTATTTACACCGTACACGTGTCTAATATTCATTTCTCTTGGACAAAGCCTTTAATAATGGACTGCCAAAAATTAGATTTTGATGTCTTATTGTAAAATTTGGCAAAGGTAGGCCTACTTTCTTTAGACCAGCCGGCTGCATTAAAATAGAGACACCTATGTTTTTTGCATAGCTAGTGCTTGCTGCTCGGGTGCTATGTGCTGTAGCCTATACAGATATATCTATGCCAGCCTTCGCTAATACGAGTTAGACCCAGCGCGCTATTGTGTGTCTGCTTCCTGGTTTCTGCCAGCTGATCAAGAGAAAAGGACATAAACTCAATCAATGGGTGCTTGATGCACCGCTCCCTTGCGCTACTGTTTAAGTGAGCTATTAACATAGAATAATTTATGGGCTACATCTTTGGTCCGATATTATCATATGATCAATATCTAAGGCATGAAGGATTTGGCAGCGTTGCCCTAATATATTACAGAGTTTAAGCAGCAACACGTGAGTATGACGCGAACGTCTGTGGCGTCTATTTTTAGAAACTGGTTTCATTATTTTTATAGTTTCCTCAATCTGCTTTCCCGATTTTCACGTACGCGTAGTGCGACACGATGCGTGTGCTAAAGGTATTACAAGTTTTTGTGTCAATTCTTTCAAAGTAAGATATTCCAAAGACCATCAGGGCTCTATTGTACTTAAAACTCTATTAATATTCCATGAAAATCATTTTACATTTGGCACACATCCAAACGTTGTATGATTTTCTCTTTCTAGTAATACATGACACTGAGTATGACAATCCTTGTTTAGGCCTATACAAATCTGTTAAAAAATAAACAGCCGATACTGCAGGCGACGATTAGGGATCTGCAGCAGATCTGGGTATAGATCTACTAGACTAATGTAATATATATATTATAATTTTATATATTTACTGATAATTTAGATGGAAATTTAATTAGATCTAGCCCGATGAATTTTTTATGATTGTTTTTTACCTGGCTATAGCCTAGGTAAATTAATAGTCAGATCTGTCGGCTTAATGTTCAAATGGTCTGTTGAGTGTTGATTAGATTAGACTCTATAATCTGGGCTCGTTATGTTTCATAACTAAATCTAGCACGACAGCACGACCTTGTGGTGAGTGCCATCGGCCCAACTCCCAACAATGGGAACATCAATCATCAGTCTCGAATACATCGACCCGAGAACGACTAGATCTAGATCTAGACCTACTCTTGGTGTAGATCTAGATCTAGATCTAGGCCTAATCATCTATAAAAGGTCTTACTCAGTCAACATTGTTAAGAGATTATAGATCTAGATCTAGATTAGATTATTTGCAACGCTCGATCTGATCCATAGATATATATTAGACTAGACCACAAAGGTCTAATAATAGCACTTATTAGACCTCTGTGGACTCGACAAATCCTGAATTGAGTTTACATTGTAGGCCTATCAATCTTAGATCTAGACCTGCAGATATATAGATTAGAGTCTAGATGTAAATTAGATCTATTCTAGGAACAGCCCTAGATCTGCTAGATATCTAGATAGATCAAGTAGGCTATAAGTAAGGTATAGAATTTAGAGTTAGACTGTAGGCCTAGTTGCGTCTGTAGGCCTACACTCATTTTGATTTTCGGGTTAAAATCTTCCGCTGTCAAATGTCGAAATGATAGTTTTTACCCTAGATCTAGATCTAATTGCAATGGTTTCATAGCAGGATATAGGTTGTGCTAGCTAACACAAAGGACCTAGAAGTCAGTGGGATTTTCACTATACCCACCCTGAAGTAGGTGCTGATGTAATCTAATGGTTACTGCATCAAACACAGGGGTATGGAAGCCTCACGATTTTCAGTCAGACAAGAAATGATGAAGAGCATCTAGACTCAGTGTCACTGCAAGCCAAACCCACAATGAGCCTACAGTCTTTGATTGCCCGCCATGTTTACTGAAAAGTTCCTGGCTTTTGTTTTCCTCTTGACCGGCTCTGTGGCCTAGCGGTATGACACTCGCTCAGAGATCGAGAGGTATGTGGTTTGATCCCCAGCCGAGTCAAACCAAGTCCTGAAAATTGGTATTAGCAGCTGATCCGCCTAGTATCTGGAATTTATAACGGATTTAGTGCTAAGTCTGGTCGGCCCGGTGTTAGGATAATGTGACTGGGTGTGGTGTATGCTAGTGCTCCTTACATCACAGTGTGGCAGCACACTCCCAGTTGTCCCAAGCGCCATCTCTGATATAACCTTGTAGTTGAAAAGAGCAACAATCAAACAACCTAACCTAACCTACTCTAATTCCTCTAAAGGTCGCTCTATTCCTCCCGCTGTATAAGGTATATATCCATGTCCGTGCCTATTCTTGCCCCACTATAGTAGATACCTATGCACAAGTAATAGACTGTATATATAAAGTAAAAAAGGGGGGATTCCACAGAGGCCCCGCTGTAGTGGATGTCGCTATAGTAGACAACAAAAGCTTGAAACAAACTTTTATTTATAAACTTTTCATTGCCTTTTTCAATTTCTCAAAAGTGTCTCTGAATGTAATATTTGTACTGCGCTCCTTTTCCACTAGGCTCCTGCTGAGATTCAGTGCCATATAAAGTATCGTCATGGCGTCTATAGACCTTCATTTGCTGAAGGAACGCATCAGCACACTACATGTGGAAAGTGATGCTGATCTTGACACCATTCTCCAGTCGAAGGTCGTGGCAGACGCGCTGAAGCAGATGCAGATGCCGATGCTGTGTCTTGCATGCCATATCTCCAAGGTTTGTGATCTTGTTATTGAAAGCTAAAGCTGTGAAAGTTTTATTGTTTTGTGACCTGTGAATAGCAAGTTTCAAAGTCAAGCGCGACATTTTGGCAAAATTAAGTTAAAATACAAATGCTACTTCAACAACCATTTTCTAGTAGGCCTATATGTGTTCAAGATTTGAAGCAATCTTACCTAGACCAATCTTTGATGGTTTAGGACAATATAATAAAAAGCTTAAAGAAAAGCTAAAACAGTGCTGTGCTAAACCTTTATGAAGTTAACTTTCTCAAAACTGTGTACTGTACATAAAGAACCTTGTCTTTTCTCAGGTCACTAAAGTTTATGTACAAACTAGTTAAGATATATTGGACATGTGCTAACAAAGTTTTATTTCAATTTATCCAAAATTCAATGCATCAGTATACATAACAAAATGAAAATAATATCAGAAATCTGAATGGAATTCAAATTAAACAAGTATTTGACTTGTCCAGATTGGAGTCATGTTAGCTCGACTGTATGTACATTATATTTAAAGATATAAGATCAAAACAAGGGAAAGGTTTTGTTGATGTTTTTTTGGCTAAAATTAATTTTTTAAGATGTTGTCCACCAGAAAAATTAGAAAAGGAAGACAGTACGGCTAGGATTAAGCATTATTGTTTTTAAAAAATACCTGTAGGAAAATCCATCAAAACTTCTCCATTAAAAAGAGCATGTTGTTATTGTGACAGGTGCAGCTTGTGGTCTCAATAATGGACAAGACTAGCGACGTGAATGTCAGTGGAAAAGATGGAATGAACCCGTTACACATCGTATGCTGCAGTGAGAAATCTCAGCATGCCCACCTCAAGATTGCCAGACTGTTGGTTAAACGAGGTGCGAACCTGAACGCTAGAGATACGTCTGGAAGCACTGCTTTGCTGCTGGCATGCCAAAGCAACCAGGTAGAAATGGTTGAGTTTCTACTCACCGAGGGCTGTGATGCTAATATTCCTGACAACGAGGGTCGAACACCGTTCTCCATGGCATGTCAAATGGCTACTGATCAGTGGTACTTCTGGAACACCGAGTATATGAATTCCATCGAGGAAGAAGACAGAGCCGGCCCTGCGCTTGTCGGTGACGGTGGCGAGACAACTGATCCCAACCCCCCTGATGAAAACTTTCCACCTGTTGTGATCTGCAAGCTGTTGCTGCAGGCAGGTGTGTGTACACCTGATGCCACCCTGCTTCCTACAGCAGTTCTGTATGGCACTACGGACACAGTGTGTGATTTCCTTAGGCTTGGCATGAGTGTAAACACGATTGACAAGAATGGGCGTTCTCCTCTAGGCTGTGCCTGCAAGTCCTCCCATGTCCCTCCATTCATGGTTCGAATTCTGCTAGAGCATGGTGCTGATGTGAACGAAGATTTTAGTGGTAGAAAGGAGAAGCCCATCGTTTTAACTTATGTTTTCAACTTTGTTGAGAAAATGCATATTCTCTTGTCATATGGTGCAACTGTGAGCCCTGAGGAAATGTCTGAGCTGGTGTCTATAAGCATCACCAGATGGTTTCTGGAGAACCCCAACATTGTTCATGAAGACAGTAAAGAGTTACTCCCCCTGAAACTGCTTCTGAAGGCCGGGTTTAGACCAGTACACTCTCTGATAGCCTTGAAACTGAACCTTGTTTCTCTATGCAGCAGCCACACGACAATTCCGCCCTGGATCTGCAATCTGTTGTTCCCCATGCCAACTCTAGCGGACATCTGCAGAGTGAAAATACGCTCTCAACTGCAGCCTTGTATTGATAAAAATGTTGAACATTTGCCTCTACCAAATGCTCTAAAGAACTTTTTAAAGTTTGCAGAATTTTCCATGGAAACTTGGAAAAGTTAGTGATGCCTTTTTGGCATGTAATGTTTCCCAATTTGATAGATGCACAGATAAAATGGCTTGGCACAGGAAGGGTGATGGAGGCATTGAAAGCGAGGGATCAAGAAGTGTGGAAGGAGATGATCGCCAATGCTTCACTGTACAGCACTTGAAGATTGTTTCCCATACTTAACTATTAAAATGTTACCCTTTCACTTTCAAATGGCTGTATGCATGATCCAGTACCATGCTTTGTAGCTTTGGCGACCATGTCCCTCGATTATGCTCGATCTTTTATTGCTGTCATCCAATGTCAGGCTCACTCGTCCTTCATTCCACATTGAGGTTTTACTGACAAGAATTTTCTGTGCCCTCTTTTGTTATCTCTTAAAAAGGCAAACAAATTATGTAGGTGCAATGCTGGTTTTTAATCATTGTGTATAGTTAGGTTACATCTAAGTTCCTTTGTTTATTTTAATGTAATCTAAGCTTTTGTTGACTTACGAGACTTTTCTCTTGTAGTTATATATAACTAAGTTCTGCTGTTGCCTGAATTCATTAATTTAAAGTTTTCTCTTAATGTGGCAGCCAATAAGTACGAGACTGGCTCAATTTGTACCCCAACCACTCAAGGATTCAACATTTTACTACTTGTAGAAGTTGTACAAACTACAAAGTACAAGGGAATTCTCATAAACCATTATTATAAGAATAGCCAAAAAATGTTCTGGTTAGCATGGTTTCTTTCAACAAGAATTGAAAACAATATAGACATCAAAGACTATTTCTCTTTTAGTGAGCATTTTCAATTTAGGTAACATGTATTTTTGCAGTTTTTATTTTGTTTTCATCCGTCTTTTATTTTAATTTTTTTCTTTCTTTTTTTGTTTTTACTAAATTCTAATATTTCAACTGCCAGTATAAAACTTAAAAGCAAGAAAAAAAAATCCTAAGTTGTAATTTATTATACACGAAATTTCTATGAGTCATCATTCCTTGCTATATTTTATTAGACTGTGATAACTGGTTTTTCATCCAAAGTATGGTGGTTTTATGTACTTGTACACAAGTTGTAGTAATACTTCTACCTAATGATCTGGTTTATGGTTAAAAATTATTTTTAATAATTTTCATTTGTTTCTACATGAAAGTTTTGATTGATCTGTTAACATTTTTTGCTGCTATAGCAGAAGTTTAAATGCCTGCAGTTCTGCTTTGGAAACATTTCATTTATGTTTTATTTATGGAATCTGTTGTTTTATCACTAAAAAAACTTTAAGCCTTTTTTTTACTGACACCAGGTTTGCTTTTTCACAATCGAATATCACATCATGTTTAAAATATGTTTCATCTGTGACAAATGTCTCAACAACCAGGCTCCCCCTTACCTGTCATAGTCATTGCAAGAGAACTTAGATCAGCTGCTGATAGTACATATGTGCTGCAGACAAAGGCCATACATCTATTCTTGCTCTGTTAGACCTAAGCGCAGCATTTGATACTATTGATCACAGCATTTTGCTAGAGAGATTGTCTAAAACGTTTGGACTATCAGGGGTTGTCTTAAAGTGGTTTTCGTCTTATGTCAGTGGACGTACTCAGTGTATTATGATAAACAACCAGATTTCTTCTGTATTTGCCCTTAACTACGGAGTTCCCCAAGGATCTGTGTTAGGACCTGTCCTGTACACCATGTATACAAAACCTTTAGGCGCACTCATTCAAAGTTTTGATTTATGTTATCACATGTACGCTGATGACACCCAAGTGTATTCCTCCTCATGTCCAAAAAATCTCCCTACCTTAATACAAAGATTTGAAACTTGCATATCACATGTTGAGAATTGGATGATCGTCAATAAACTAAAAATGAATGAAGACAAGACAGAGCTTTTAGCATGGATAGGAAAGCTTCGCTATTGATCACATGTACATTGATAAGGATAAAATACTGTTCTCTATGAAAGCTAAAAATCTTGGTGTTTATTTTGATGCGAAGTTGTCAATGACCCATCATATCAATCATTTGGTCCAAATCATGTTCTTGAAGCTATGCAGAATTAAACAGATTCGATCTTTTTTAAATGAACAAGCTGTGAAAACTCTTGTATCTTCTTTCATCCTATCTAGACTAGACTACTGCAATTCCTTGTTATATGGTTTACCCATGGACACCCTAAAGAGGCTTCAGCTGATTCAGAACAATGCTGCCTGTCTCATTATGAAAAAACGTAAAACTGATCATGTGTCACCCATGTTTAAACATTTACACTGGCTGCCTGTACAAACTAGAATAGAGTATAAGATCGCTGTTTTATGCTACAAATGCATTCACGGCTATGCCCCTGATTATCTTAAAGGTCTTGTAAGTTTGTACACGCCTACGCGCAACTTAAGATCATGTAATAAAGCTCTGTTGTCAGTTCCGTGTAAACCATCAAGAAAAGACGGTAATAGAGCCTTTGTGCAATGTGCACCAGTAGTCTGGAATGCCCTTCCCCTTTCTATCAGGGAGGCTACGTCGGTAAATCAGTTTAAGACCCTATTGAAAACATATTTGTTCACGCTATATGAAGACCTTAATTAGTTTGTCTCAAGAAATGTATCCGACTACCGATGGCCAATGTATATCCTTTTTTTTTTCTTTAATTTTGTACATGCACCTTTTCTTTTTCTTCTGTTTGTTTTGAATTGTAAATGGATTATGTTTTGTACAAAATTGTCATTATGTCAGCATTGCTTGTTTGGGTAGATATACTGTTGTAAAGAGCTTCGAGCCTACATGTAGGAAGAGGCGCTAGAAAATAACTTGATTATTATTATTATTATTACTAAACGAACCAAATCACGAAGTAACTTCAAATTTTACGGTCAGCGCACTTTTTCATGTTTTGGCCCAACTGTGTGGAATTTACTCCCCAAAACAATAAAAGAAGCAAAATCAGTTGATATATTTAAAAGACACCTAAATCAACACTATTTTGTAAAAGAATATTTTTAAATCTCACTGTTAACTTTGTTCTTTGTATTCGAATGTCATTTTAGTTCAATTTCATAATATGTATAATGTTAAATTATATTACGTGTAACTTTCTAATGGGTACCCTGAGCAAACTTTTATAGTTCTTGATATGCGATATAGAAATTCAATATATTTAAAAAATTTTGTTTTTAGCTGGTTTCACATCACCTTTTGTTTGTGAAACTGGGCTATAATGTTGTTGTTTATACTTCTCTTGTTACCGTATGTGTTATACTGATTCTTTCATTATTGGATAATTTGAAGTGAAATTTTGTTTCCAAGATACATGTATTTGCAATATAGCTAGACTGTGATTGTATGAATTGCCTTTTACATACTGATCTATAATACATGGTATAGCAATGGTTATGTTATTGTTATATACCGGTATATGCTTGGATACAAGTTCATGAATCATTTTTTTCTTCATGAATGTAGAAGAATATCTATTCCCTGTTTCCATTGACAAACAAGGTTGGCGGGTTCAACAATGTTTACAAAGTGCTCGACTTCTTAAGCAAGCTCATTTTTTGTACAAGTTTCTTGTTCATGGGAATGATTTTCAGGAAGGTCAGCATTAAATAAAAATAATTTTATCTAAAAATCAATGAACCAATAATTATTTGTTTACATGAGCCTGTTTTCTTAAAGAAATACTTGTGCCTTAGAGAGGAAAAATTATAAATGACAATTATTATATGCTAAAATATTCTTGCATTACCTGTGCAAATGTATATTAGTCTCTCCAAGTCACCTAAAGGGTACCTGACACATTGACACTGATCATACAGTTTAGAAAAGGTTTGTTGTGTCATGGATCTGTACATGTAAGAGTGAAATCCAATCCAGTTTGTTACGTACTGTATAATGTATTGGAGACACTTTTTCCAGATCAGGAGCTGCTTATTATTGTATGATCTAGGGAGAGGCGAATCAAAAACGGGAAATCTTAAGAATTAGGCTGCCACCACGGTGGATAAAATTCCAATACCTAAGTTTTTAAAGACTTATAGTGGGTGGGCCAATAGGTGAAACCCTCCCCTCCTGTGGGAGAAATTTCTCCCTTGGATATTATGATTCATTAAGTTCGCTCCCAAATCAGGTTTTTAGCATTAAATTAAGTCATTTTCACAGAGTTAAGGCCCTTAATCGGTCATTTTGTCAATTTTATTTTAAAAAATGAGATAAATATGTTTTTGAAATTGCTTTTTTACACAACCCAAAACTGTTAACAAAATATTTGTTACTTGGTAAATAAAATTTTTGTGAATTTTTTTGTCATTTTAAGTTGCCTAACTTCAGCTTTCTTATAGACTTGATCTTGTCTGAAATCTCTGTCAGTAGCATGCAGGCATTTGAATCAAGGGTGGTTTTGTTAGAAAAAAGAAGAGAGGTCAAGGTAAACACACTTGGTTTTATGATCAGGCTGAGATGTTGCTTTTTGAATCATGGCTCACTTCTGTACAAAGGCCTTGAGGCACCCATATTGAAGGATAGGTCCTTACATGTAATTAAATTGCTTTTGGAAAAGTGAACTGGCAGATCGTTCAGCGATTGCTTGTTTGATACATCCCATCTGATTCATCTCAATGCGTCAGGTACTTGTTACAGGCAGTCAGTCTATTATGGGTTGGATGTCAGGAATACATACATAAGCTTTAAAAAAAGTTCGCAAGTTCTTTTTCATAACTCATTTACTGAGTCTAAAAATGAAAGATTAATGTAGTGATCTTCACCTCTACTGGTCACACCCCCCCCNNCTCTCTCTTCACCCATAGGCCCGTTCATCAGAATCCTAAGTGAATTCTTTTTTGTTTTCCTAAGGTTCCATAAAGAAATTTACCCTAACATGGAAAACAGTAGAAAAATCTAACCCATTCTCAACGTCAACAAAAAAAATGCAGCCTCCTCCTACTTTAAAAGTATTACATTGTTAAAAAAAAACAAGCCTAAATAAACGGGAACAATTGCTGGGTACTTGTGTGCATTCCCGCAACCTCTTACTAGCACCTACGTGGGCTTGGTTGTTTGTTTTGAATTTCAACGTCTCTTTTCAACTACAAGGTAATATCAGAGAGTCACCCAGTCACATTATCCTGACACCGGGCCGACCAGACTTAGCACTAAATCCATAATGCCAGACACAAGGCGGATCAGCTGCTAATACCAATTTAAAGTCCTTGGTTGGACTCGGCCGGGGATCGAACCACATACCTCCCGATCTCTGAGTAAGTGTCTTACCGCTAGGCCACAGAGCCGGTATGCGTGGGCACCCTACCAACAACACAGGGGCTAAGCAGGCCAACAACCCAGTAGCGAAGTTGTCTGAAGAGTGGCCTTAATGGGCCATGAAACAACATTGTTACGAGAAAATGTAAGTTAAATCTAGATTGTAAACATAGATTGTAAACATAACTACAGTTATCATTTTTCCGTGCTCTATAAGAGTATTAAGAGCATTTATTACTTTAAAAAAAAATGTTAATCTGTCAATATTTGGACTTGTATTTGATTGGTTCAGGTCATGACCCACATGTATGTGTTGTACTTTTACTCCCTATACTCCAAACAAACAGTCAATGAAAAGTCGAATCAAGGCAAAGAAAACATGGGAGGACAATCACAGCCTAAATCAGGCCTTGGTCTCTCGCTTGATCCAGCCAGAAAAGAATTAATTTCTGAAAAGTTGAAGGTCAAAAACTTCAGCTTATTCTTTATTTCTGTCCTATCCCAGCATCAGAAAAAAAAAGCAAAGTTTTGGAGAGAACTAGAAAAATTTTATTTGCACAAGTGTATGTGTACAATATATTTACATCCATTCTTTGTAGAAATACCATTACAGAAAAAAAATTATTTTAATAAAATACCCTTAAACCATTCTCTGGCCACATCTCACAACAGTTCATTGTAAAATAAGTCACTGAAACCATTCATCTTCTGTTAAAGCTTTATTGTTTGTGTTGTATGCAGACAAAGGCTGTACACACACTAACTACCTCCCTGTCAATGGCACAGTTGTAGGAACCAGATTTCAACAGGAGTAACGGAACTTTTTTGGTCTGGATCCCAGTGCAATCTAATCATTACATTCCACTTCATGTCTAACCTCTGTTTAGATTATTTAAAACAAATACTACAGTGCACGAAAATAACTTGCATTATTTGCTGAGTGTTTCAAACCTA
Organism: Elysia marginata; assembly: GCA_019649035.1. Classification (NCBI taxonomy): domain Eukaryota; kingdom Metazoa; phylum Mollusca; class Gastropoda; family Plakobranchidae; genus Elysia; species Elysia marginata. The sequence continues at coordinate 240,244 of BMAT01011202.1, forward strand.
TAAAATTTCCTGGGTAGATTTATGTTGTAAAGATGATCAATTCTTCAAGAGTAAGTACCCTTAACTTAGGTCTAAATTACAAAAAAATACTAAAGCATTTTGGGCGGCCTACTATTCAAGAGTTGTGCCCCAACCCTTGCTTTAGCTTAGATCTTATTCTCTACAGACTGTTGAGAAGTAACTGAAGATAAAACAGTGCCATTATAACATCTTTAGACAGTTTGCCTTGTGTATATCGCTTGAGATGTTATCTCAACATCACATACAAAACAAAACCCTTGAGTTGTGACCCCTGTTTGTCTCCGCTATGACTTGGCTGCCACATTCAGGTTAAACAAGATTGACTTGAGGTTCAGGGTGAGGAAAGCATTCTCGTTGCCCCCAGCGACTAGCATTTCCTGAATGATGGCTACTATAGTGTAGATTTCAAAGTACCGCTTGTTGGTCCTGGAGAAGAAAAAAACAAGCTGACTTTAGGTCACCAGATTAAAACATTTCATAATGCACAGGCAAGAAAGAGCGACATTTTTTCGACATACAGTCCAGCTTGTTGAAATGATTCATTGAGGAATTTTAATGTGTGTAAGGAAAGCGTATTTGAACTTCCAATTTCAAGGCCAACAATCAAATATTTAGAATTCCCAGTGTTTTCAAACATAGCTTTCTCCAAGTGCTCATTCTTGGCAAGTGTTGGACACATCCTGTCTGCTTGGCGGTCTGTCTTCTCGATCCTCTTGACTCAGGTCAAAAGTCAAACTTGCTAGACACTTTTCTCTTTCTACCCATTTTCATTTTAAAAGCTTGCCATTGCATAGATCAGCCATAAGTTCTACATTCAACTAGGCCTAGAGTTTTGATTGAAATGAAGTGAAGAGCAGCTATCAGTATCACCTGCTTTATCTAAATTTNCAAAAAAATCCTACAAAACTAATGTTGCTTGGTTGGAGCTAGTGATAGCTAACACTGTGAACTAACGCAACAGCTGGTCTAAGTCGGGACTCTGCAGAAAGCAGTTGAGCTGATGTGAGTGGCTTTATGGGACTTGAGTCAGCTAAGCTTGTTAACTTCACAACAAAAGTATCTTGAGTGGACTTGACCTGAAACCTTCACGGTACTTTCAACTCCAGATAACTCAAACCTGAGTAATTTTAAAAACTTCTTCAAATCAAATATTTATATCATAATCTTTTGCCTCTTCTACAAAAAAATTTGATATAGAGAAATGTGGATAAGTCAACCTTTGTTCCCATGGATTGGAAAAATCTCACATGGCCTATAGTTTGTGGTGTTATCAGAACTAGAACTCGGTATGTCTACCTGTAATATATATATATGCATGATATAATAGCCACATTAGAGCTGTGAAAGTTTTCAAAATTCTGACATTTTTTGTTGTAAAGAAAAAAATTTTTGTGCGGGCTTTTCTTCCTGAGCCAATCTTCATACAGTTGCACTACTAGGTCAATCACAGAGCCATTTTGTTTACTTCAGGGGCGCAGACATGACACACTGTGTGAGAAGGAGGAAACACCCAGACAAGACAAGTTGTGTGGGAAGGAGGAAACAGCACAGACAACTGACAAGACAGACTTTGTGAGAAGGAGGAAACAGCCTTTTGTTCTTGTTTCTACCAGTACCTGATCTTGGAAAGCTTCTGTAGGACAATGCTCAGTCTCTCCATCACCCGGATATCTGACAGCGGGGTGCGGATAAGCAAAGCTGCAGCTCGGAAAAAATGCTCATTCCCACAGCTCTCCAGAAATGTACGTTGAAATGGTGAATCTGAGGCCATCTGTAACATTACATCCACTGCTACACTGATGAAAGTCTAGACACAGAGAGACAAAACATGTCAATAAATGGATCTTGGGGAAGTAGCTTCTGGATTACAAGTAGGCAGGTTTCTACTGCAGGAGCTCAAAAAAGTTTGTCAGTTTGAAAATATGAAAAGAAAAATCCTTAGCTGATGACAAATTGAAGTGAAACAAAATAAAGGAATCATGCAAAGGACAGGCACGTACGAAGGTGCTAATTTAGGTTTGGCCCAGTTACAATATAGAAGGTGCTGACATTTTTATACCTTGCATCAAAAAAAAAGTAAACGTAGACCTGCCTTCATAGTGTGTAGACCTACAAGAGAACAGCATTAAATAACATTTAAATGACTTAATCAATTCTAAAAAGATTTAGCTGTCTAATTAATGCTGGGTGGGCAAAAAGGAGCTAAAAAAGAATCAAATTGTACTGAAACCTGTTTCATGGTGCAGTGTAGTCAAGTGCCCTACCTGTTCTACCACCGCTCATCCAATTCCCCCCATAATGCTGTACCTGGACATTTAAAAAATTAGCAAAGGAAAAAACCCGAAGAAAACTGTTCCAAAAACTCCTAAAACAAAGACCAAACAAAAATCAACAAAAACTGAAGCCTGAAGACTCATTTCTGAGTGACCTACTTTGTTGACAGGCTTGAGATAAAACGTGATGACGTTTGACGCTTGATAGTAGAGGAACAACTCTTTAGCCTGGTCTTCCTTGAGCTCCGTCTTCAAAACATCGAACGCTTGGGCTAGAACATCCGCTAGACAAACAGGACACACAAAGATGTACAGTAGATTTCATTGTTTAATTAGTAATAATAATAATAATATTATATTTACATAACGCCTAAAATCTTTCACAGATGCTCTGCCGCGCTGCGACAATGTCATAATAATAATCATTACATTTGAAGGCATATACACCAATTATTTCAGTACAGCTAATTTCAGATTCTCAATTTTACCCTGTCTATGTAACATATTCTGTTTAGTTGCATTTATAGATAATTCAAAGTCAACCTCACCATACCGGATTCCCGGTAGACCCAGGTGACTTAGATTGTGTCTCTGCCGAATTCCCTCTTTTAGTCTTTACCAGGATTCAGTATTCCATTCATAACACTTGATTTAGACTCTCAAAATATTCGACCAATCAACTTATTGTTGCGATCACATGACATCAGAGCTTGGATTAATGGCGTTGATCATAAGTTGAGATGATTTTTCTTCGAGTTCTGTGCTTCATCAGCATATACTTCAAACATGAAACGAGCACTTCAACAACTAAGCTTGTCGTCAGGGATACGCCCCAAATAAACATTGTTCACAGCAGATGCTGTTTCTCAACAATTTAAATATTCAGACGAGGATGAACGTAAATTTGAACAAGAATATCAGTCCAAATGTGACAGTGAAGATGTTGCAGAAAATGTGAATAATAGACCTAGATCCACAGATGAGTCTAAACCTTCCGACAGAGATGGTATAGATCTAAATGGTTAATGGGGATAGGCTATACATGTAATCATGACTTCAATAGTGGATGGTCACAGAGCATAGGTCTAGATTTTCTGTGACAACAGACTGGAAATGTATACATCCCTGAGGACATAGAGCTCACTGCTGGCCTTCAGTTTCCAGCTCATGAGCTCAGGTTGGAGAAGTTGGCAACCTGCAGATCTCAGCACTCAGGCTTGAAAGGGTTAACTTACTGACTACTTTCATCGCAGACGTAGCCTAATCTCATGGCTCATGTGCAATCAGTACATTATCCACCCAACAACATCATAAATATCGCAACAGTGTGATGCCAGTAGTTTGCGTAAGTTAGTCAAGCCAATTTACTTTTATTTCATAGTTGGATGAAATCTGCCAGGCTGAAAAATAGTTTTTTTTTTTACGAATTTTTTACTGCGGCCACTTCCATCTGTTCAGCACTCTCGTTCACTGACATTCAGTGAATCCAATGTAGACTGAGCAAATCTACATCTAGTCATGGAAAGTGTTTATTCTTCCAGGGCTATTGATGACTAAGACACAGATAAAACTTATGTACCATATTGTTTTATTGAGATCTTTTATACGTAGATGGGTTCACTAAAAAAATTTTTGGAAACATTTTTTGGCCTCAGTAGACTCTTTACAACACAAAAATCACAAAAAAAGAACAGTTTTAATCACTTTCCTAGCAAAGTGGGTCCAAATGGGCAAATTATAAACACAAATCAAAGCATTTGAAGCATGAATAAAAAAATTATGCTGATTTGCCTATACCCTAAAAAAGAAGCCATTTTAGAGTATTTGGACAGCAATTTACTTCATATTTCATGTTTGAATATAATTTATAAAGTGCCATCACAGGGAATTAGTTTCAACCCTAAAAATTTATTTCCTCTTTAGACACTTTGTTAGCACTAATATGGTTATTTGATTAGAATACATTAGGCCTACATGTGTATTCCATAGAAATGAAAGGCCCTGGTGCTAATAACACATGCAGCCCTAAAATATCTCAATACTTAGGCATTCACCAAAACCTGATACATTTTATTAAAGAAGTCTCTAGAGCCATTTTTTTTTATAATTATTTGTTATGTTTTAAAAAAAATCTGGGCTGAGATCTAAATTCAGGAAGTGGTGCTCAAAGCAACCTGTGACCTTCCTTTAAATTTTCTTATTGTCAGACAAATTTATTCTAGACTAGATGATAGAGGTTATAACAAAAAGGTATTTGCGGTAGACTAGAGTAGGAGTAAAAGACTAAAAATCCACATTGCCGGTATATTTAGATCTCTATCTCATTTTCCACTGTACTTGGCAGATAAAGATTTCTAGATGTCATGGCTTTCAGTTCACACCCATTTAATCTCCGTCTACATTACAACCTCAAATAAATTTGCATCCCTCGGAAAAAAATTACAAACCTATCACTAAATCAGATAATATTAGATCTTACATGTGAAAATTTATAAGTTCGACCTATAAAAGATCTATAGATCTACAGTACTGTTTGCGGTGCGGTGAAATTTTTATGATATGATTATGATCTACAATAGCGGTACCCGGTAACTAATCTTCATCCAGTTCATCTGTCTTACTTGGCTAGTACAACCTTGCTGTAGAACCTTGTTCTGACTATGCTATGCGTTAGTGCTGTTTAAGGTCGATCGAATTTTGGTTTGCAAACTGTTCGCCAGTCGGTATACACTGTACCTAAATTGCAAAGTCAAGATTGCTTTTGCAAAACAATAACTTTCCTCTTTCGTATTCCGTTATAATTAGCCTAACCCGCGCAAGTCCATTTTACACTCTCACAAGCAATTCCCTACTACTTCCGCTATTTTTTTACTTTGCGGATCTGATTGTTATGCGGGTTATCCTAGGCTTTAGCAAAAAAGTTGTGTTGCCCCAGTTTACTCTGATGTTTGATCATTTTTTTTTATACACTAACAGAGTAAAATAGAAATAAAATTGTAGACAAAAACCCGTCTTGTATACGGTATGTCCTCAAATTTGTATCAGTCATAGCGGAAATCTGCTTGAAAATTGAGTGACAGTTGTAGAAAGTGGAAAAAATCGGAAAGGCTGGAACATAGCGGAGCCAAGTGGCACCTATGTCTTTACACAATCCAAGAACCTAGCCCTAATTGATGCGTCTTTGTTCTTTCGTTCCGTTCACACAACCACCTTAATATGCCCATTGCCCACTCTACCCATCTTCTTCGAGGTCGACGGTGCAAGCCAAACCCTCTCCAATTTCTACCTTCCCTTCACCCAATATTGACATTCACCCGCCCTAAGATTCTTCCCACCCCTTCTTGTAACCTGCACGGGGCCAGTGTGTGACTGTGAGTGTGAGCTGGACTCTTGCTTTCCGATTTGACCACTGCATTGACCGAGTGATTGGTGTTGTCAGTTTCACAACAAAGGCTAGTACCACACCGAGAGACAAGGGCTTTTAACACTAGGCCTGGGGTTATCTAATTCT
>BMAT01011208.1:6313-20407 GCA_019649035.1 Elysia marginata
TCTGTCTGTCTGTCTGTCTGTTTCTCTCTCTCTCTCTCTTCAAGCCTTTACATGTTCAACCCCATAGCCTATCGGTACTGAGAAACTTAAAATATTCTTTTTCTACATAGCAAAATGTTTACTTCTCTCTCTCAACCTATCTCACCCCCGCCTAAACTATTGTTCTATCATACTCATAGCTACGGCACACCCCGCTGCACTACACCCATCACTGCAGCAATCAAAGCCTAGACTAGCCAAACCTTGGCTAGAGCTGCTGTATCAAAATGGCGGCGGCTTCCCTTGTTTCAATTCTCGCCCCTTGACAGTGCTATCTAGGTCACTTCTTTCCCATATCTCTGTTTGCATTCATTTTGGAAAGATTTTCAGATAATCAGACAAGTTTTGAGGAAGTTAGGTACAATCTAGTGCTACTTAGTAATACATAGTGCTACTTGGTACATTAAGAGGACTATCGTTATGAGCCTCAATCTAGGTCTAGTATTGTAGATCTTAATCTATGCTCGCGCTAATAGATCTCATATCTTAAACTCTGTGGTTTAGAAACTCATCCCAAGTTGTGTAAATAGATCTAATCAAGATCTAGATCAAGTGATTTTGTTCAAACATCTACCTAAAATTTTTTAAATGAATCTAGATTTACACCTATAGTTTATCACCGCTCGCCGTTCATTTCAATGCATATTAAACTATTTTCTATGTCCATAAGAATTGAAAAGACATGGAAAGGAAAACGCAGTGTGAAATGTTTACATTTTCTGCCATTCCAGTCCCAAACCGTAGAATGGTATCTAAATTCAGAACATAATAGACATATGAAAGCAATGCCAAGCGCCTGCAAGACTTTGGTTGGTAACGTCACAGAGGGCATAGCCCTCAAGAGTAGACTGCAACAGCTGGCAAAAATTAGAACACTCTATAAGAGCTGGCGAATCAGAACGGCGCTAGTGGTATGACGTCACAACAACAGGTAGGGCCTTGAAGGTCACAAAATAGGAAACCCTTGTTAGACACCCTTTACAAAAATAGACCGCAATACCATCCATATCGGCCAATCAGAGTGAATTTTAAAAATAATAGAGTTTAAAAGACGAGCTTTCCAAAGGTACCCTTTGTTTGATTGGATGTTGGTATTTACATGGGAAAAATATGGGTCTAAAAATAGGTGTAGTTTTACCCCTCAAAATTAGGATTGGTACTGTTGGAAAGCCCAGCTTTTCCTCTTTCTTATGGTATTTATTTCATGAGTCTAGCTTAATTTGGACTGTAGCGTTGGCCGATCTCGCAAAGCAAGGTCTAAACACTTTAGTTTAACTGCACTTTGCGGAAAAGGGCCTTCTTGGTCTAGTATTATGTGTTTGCTTAAGATCAAAGTAATTAAATCCTTGTAAAATTAAAGATGTTAGTACTTTGGTATTCTAAAAGATAAAAGAATGGTGAATACATTGACACCACTTTTAATTATAGTTTACTAGAAAATCAATTTTTTATTCAAGGTTGAACATGCCCAAAATTCATCTTCTTAACCGAAATTCCCATGCCTCGCACAGGCATTCTGCCTCCTCTGCCGGTACCTTATTAAAGAGGCTTAATTTGGTAGCTGAATTAAGTCGAAATGAGAAGACTGGCCTAGTTCCACAGGACAAGCTGAACTTATTGCGCAGGATTGATGGTCCCTATTAACGAACAGTGTTCGATCAACTGCTATTAAGACTCAACCTCAAATGAAAAGCCTCAGATGCAGTTAAACATTTAAAAACTGATATCAGACCTATAAAAGAGCTTCTAAAAGATTGGCCGAACTTTATAAAATGAGCGAGAAGAGAAAAATTTTTTTTTATTTTTCTGGCACATCTAGGAGCTTTTGAGGGCATCATAAATCAAATAATTGTTGGAAATTTCGACATTGTCAGAAAATGTTACAAGTTTGTTATATAAAATGTCCACTAAATTTTAAATCATCTGACCTGTGCCCTAGATTTATCCATTGTATGAGCTCCATATAAATCATTTGATCCCATTTTATGTGCTCTGACTAGATGAGATCGCAGATGGCCAGCACGTGAAAAACGTTGGTTGCACATGGTGCAAAGGAATTGCTGGCCTGTTTGATGTTCCCGTTCATGTCTCTTGCGACTAGAAACATCACTATAACGCATTGGACATATTGAGCAGGCATATGGCTTCTCCCCTGGAAAAAAAAAAGATTTAAAATTAAAACATTTTAAATTTGAAGTTAACCATAGAACAGGATTGTATGTAAGATTTTATCCTTTCAAAGAGCTTCTTTACAGATATTTTAAAACCCCACCAAATTTCTTTCTCTTTCTCTGTAAAACCAAACATAAGCTTTTTTATCAACCTAAGCTCAACTCCCATAAACAGAAACGATTTCTTTCACAGCAAAACATCCCCTAAGAAATGTGTTTAATGTAGACCTGTGTGAAAACTATTTCCCAGCAATACGAATTATGAAATTAATCTGATGTAGATCCACATGAAACCTAAATTTGCTCAAGCTAAATAAAGCACAGACTTATATGAAGTATTGATAATGAAATGTAGAAAGCAGGTCCTATTTGGGCCTGAATGAGAAGATTATTTCTAGAATTTAGAATATGTGTAAAATAATTTAAGGAGTCAGTAGAGCTTAATTTTTTTTTAAAGAATTAATTTTTTTTGTTAAATATTCATACCTCATTAGCCTTCAAAATCTTACAAATCCGTATTGTATGGATGCCTACATAATATGTAATTTCCTTAAGGGAGTCTGCTATGTATCACAAATGACTTTAAAAAATTTTTACTTATTTTTTGATTGATGATGTTCACCTATCTTCTCACTTAACCATTCCTCAATGTGTAAGAATCTCTGCAGCACATTACAACTTGCTTGTTTTTATATCAAACACATACACATATTATACAATACTGAGATTGACCTGAGAGTATCTTTTGTAAATGGTCTTTTCTTTCAAACAAAGGGAAATCAAGCAGATATAAAAATTATATTCTAGCTTACCAGTATCGTCTATCTTTGAGATTTGAAAACAAAATTTCTTCATTAAAGCATTTGTGACATACAAAATACGCTGCATGTCCAATTTTTCAAAACAAGATGCCCACCCCATGTACAGTACAATTGATTTTGCCATTCTCCATAATGCTTAGACGTAAATGTACATCATGTTCTTCACTGCATGCAAAAGACATTTAATGCCAAGTTATTTAAAATCCAAATTTCATAATTGCATTCAGCGATGTTGAAATTTAAACGAATCATCTCATTCTTCAATCAAAAAGGCCTGTCATGGCAATTGCAAATACCTATGTCAGGAAGGGGTAAGGTTAAGTTCACTATTTAGTTTAACCATTTCAACTTAATATGTTTTGATTATAGCTCACAGGATGCATAAATTTGATGGATTTTTTTTGCACAGTTATACTTTCTTGTTATTTACAGCTGTATTAAAATGCATGGAAAAATCCAACCATAGCTGAAGCATATCATTTTAATTATTTTTATATATTGGTGTGTCCTAGTGTACCAAAAGTAAGCATATTTGGCTTTCATTATAAGTAACTGTAAGAACTAAACTGTCCATACAACAATCAAAACATTCTTTTATTCTGTAAACACTCATCATCAGTTTAAACTATAATACCTAGTTACCTGTATGAATGATCTTATGTCGCTTAAGATCTGATGCATGTGCAAATGTTTTGCCACAGGTTTCACACGTAAAAGGCCTCTCTCCTGAAAGTCATATTAGAAAAAATATTGTTTATGCATGGTTGTTTTTTAGTGATTACTGCTACTGCTAGGCACTATGTCAAACTTTTTCATTACTAGATAGAATGAATTAGGAAATGTTAAACTTCAAATTCACAGAAATATTTAACAATACAGTTAATTTCATGGGACAGTGAGTACACTGGGTTTTGAACCTGTAGATGGTGTTGCTGTGTTAAGATGATATTAACATACCATCAGCTCTTATTTTCCTTGTATACTTTGACACTATTTCATGTCAAAAACACATAATTGCAAGGGTTTAACGCACACATATTGCTTGTGAGAAGTATATTCAAATCAGAATAAAATATCTATAACAGAAAGTAATGATAGATCAGTTGATTATGTCAAGACATATTGTTATTTTAAAGTTTAAAAACCTGTATCAACACTTAAATTAAGAGCTTTTGATGATTTCAACTTTACATATTGAAATTTCAAAACAAAAAAATGTGGACAGACCAGACGAAAATACCCTACAACAGGATTAAACTTTTAAATATCCACCTTGAATCTGCTATGAACTTAATAGCTCAGCATACTGAACAGACACCTGAGCCTACACTAAGAGTGCAAGAAGAATCTGTTTTATTTCAAAAAAGTATTTTAATTCTTAACAATTAAGTAAACATACCTGTGTGGGTTTTCATATGTGATTTGACATAAATCTTCATTGAAAACCTTTTGCCACACACTGAACATGCGTATGGCTTTTCTGCTGTATGTGTGACAATGTGTCTCTTCATCACAGTTTTTTGACGAAATTTCTTGCCACAAATAGGACAGATGAGCGGCTTGTCTCCAGTGTGGACAGCCATGTGCTCCTTGAGGCTGAGATTTGTACTCAGTTTTTTCTTACAAATTGTGCACTCAAACATCTTTATTCCTGTTGAAGGTTGTCAAAAATAATTTACTGAACATGCTTACCCTTGGGATCACAAGACATAAGTCAATTAAGAAAGGCGATTAGTACTTGAAAGCTGAAACCAAGTGAGAAAAATTTTTAAATATTTTTCATGAAGTTGTTCTAATGCTAGTAAGAAATTTAATTTGACTAAAATTTTAGTTTTTTTCTTGAGAAGATGGATTATGGAACAAGGGAATGGTATGATGCTACAAATTGATGGTAATAGATTACTCATCAGCAACAGTCGACTGTGTGACCTATTTTGGAAGTTGCGAAATTTGTTTCAATAAATGGAGTTGGTCTGCAGATCAACTCCATATTACTTAATACCAGTATCCAGCTGGCACTGCAAGCCTTCAAAAAAGCTAAGTTTCAAGGGTAGTTTTGATTATGTTTCTTTGACTAATAAGCCTTAAACACATGTTATCTCAGTTGACCCAGACAAAGAATAAAAAAGAATTGAGGCTAAGCCTCCTACTTTTGTCTCTCATCTAGTTTATTCGGGTAATCAAATTAGTGAGCAAGTCCATTTTGTCTTCTTGTTCTACAAATAAACAAAAGGCTATTCTGGTAGCAGGAAGAATGGATTGAGCAATAAAAAAGCCAATCAATGTAATAAGTTGCACACCAATCCATTCGTTTTATCAATACTTCTCTGAAAATAAATTGAGATGAAAGAAAACTTCCTTTAAGAGATAAAAAGATGAAAACTTGCAAGAAATGTGAAAACACTAAAACGCTCGCAGTGCTTGCTGTCTTTCATACATTCCTGGTAAATCTCTACATGATATACATTCAATGAATAACATTACTAATTACAAGTAATGTGACAAGCTATGGAATGCTGAGACTGCTGTTATGTTTTTAAAAAATCAATATTATTTTTTGTTCAGTTTAGATAATTCTAGCCCCATAAGAATATAATTTATTTTGAAATTATCACTAAACATTACGAAAGAAAAATAAAGTCAGTAAACTAAATACAGCTTAAAGTAAGCTTTTTTTTTATTGTACATGTTTGAACTATATGGACTTGACTGCATCCAACTATGTGTTTAAAATTGGTTTATTTTTCTCTCAACCCTTGTTTTAACAAAAAAACAAATCAAAAGATTAAACCAACCTAAATGGCTAAGCTGGTGTCTTCTCAGGGCTTCCTTTGTCCTGACACTTTTGCCACACCCTTCAAAATCACAAGAAAAGGGTTTCTTATCTGTGTGTGTTATCAAGTGGGATTTGGCATTACCTGATAAAAAAAAAAAGAGAAAGAAAAAAAATTAAGGTTTCTGTTCATCAAATGAGCTTGCATTTGTGAGTACACTTAATAGTGGTACTTGAACAATTTTGTAAGTGCTTTAAGAAGATAGTTGATATAAAAAGCATACTTTAAATAATTAATTTCAAAGTTAATAATATCTTAATGATTAAAATGACAGTATTGAGGGTAAGTCTATGTAAACCAGTAATGGAATTTCTACACCATTGAGAAAAGGTTATGAAGAAATAGCATCAAATTTTATGGGAAAATGTACTAAACCCCAAAAAATTTATAACGCATCAATACTACTGATTTTTTAAAAGGTTGTGTCACTAAAAAGTATAAAATGCCTTTATCTGTACATCATTGACACAAGAAATAAGCTGCAACTGAACTTCTCTTTTTAGGATAAACCCAGCCAAACATTAACAAAGGTATAAACATCCAGTGCAGGTTTTAAACACTACATCTCAGGAATGTATTAGTTGTTGATCTAAAAGACAAGACAAAATGTAAAGACAACTGCATGCCTATTAGATAAACCACTTGTTGTTTGTCAATAATTTGCATGTGAATAAATGGATCATAAAAAGCAGAAACATGATTACAGTGGATAGAAAATAAAACTTGACAATTCATCAAATCAAAGGACAAGTCAAAGTAATGAACCCAAACTTGCAAAAATGAGTCAATTGTTTCTCCATAAATTCAAGTCAAAGTGAAAGTCAATGGAATGACACTCCTAAAAAAAGGATCCTACCATTGAAAAAATTCTACGCACAAAAGAAAGTCATTGGGTCTGCAAAGTCATGAAGAATATGACTTTTGGACACTTGTGATGTGAACTTACTAGAGCATAATTATTTTCTTATTAAAAATAGTGCTCAAACATCTTACTGCAATGAAGGAGGCTCTCAGAGGATATATGCAGAAAAAAATGTCAAAAAAAAACTCCACACAGATACTTTTAATGGAAAAAAAAGCAATATATTAAAATTACCAGGCCGGTATGCATGTTCATGTCAAAAGGTGGGCTGTGATTAGAAAATTAATAATCACTGGATCTAGAAATAAGGATATAATAGTCTAAATATTTGGATGATTTGTATAACTGTATATTTTATACAAGGAGTCATACATCCCGTTGACTCACCCTCAAACAAGGTCAAACAAACAAAGCCTGCAAGGGGCTCAAGCTTCCATTAAATGTATATAGAATGTTCAAACCTCGCAAAGTAAAAACATGTCCACAAAGGCTACATTTGAAGCCAGATGCAACTTTTATGATTGTCGCCTTTCCATCTCCGTCTGTTTTCTGGTTGTTACTGGTTGCGCCATCTTCTACCAACATGAAAAAGAGAGCAAAATTTAATCAAACCATTTTCCATTCTTTGGTTACACATCCAAAACCTAACTTGTAAATGAGAGATTTTGATTATGACACAACATTACAGTAGTATCTGGTTAAGCGCACGTCAGATAAATGCACACTACGGTTTAACTAACGCCAAATCGGGATGACCGATTTTTTTCTATATTATCAGTACACCCTAAACACATGTACCATTGTCTAAACGTGCGCTATGATTTATGAGCTAGGTAAAAATAAGTGGATCAGGCAACCACGGAGACGCACGGAAAAAGCCAGAATCACTCAAGAAGGATTCTTATCTTCCTTTGTTGTCATCACTACAATGTTACATTTACATGTTTTGGGTTGGGAAGGCTTGGGGGCAGGAGCATGAAGAGGGAGCCTTGGAGGGTAAAAGGTGCACAAAGGTCTGTCGAGCGGGGATAGTTTGTGTAGACCTTAGAGCAAGCGAAATGATCATGTCGCAATGTTCACTTCGCCCATACAGCACTGACAGGTAAACTGTTGTAGGCTAGCCTATAATAGTTCTTGTAGTGTTCAGCTCGACCATGCCTTCCCCTCCCCATTGGTCTCCCCCCTGTCCTCTTTGGTCAACAACAAGTTGGATGTTTGCAGTGTGATAACTGCTAAGCCAAACCAGCTCACATACAGTAGATAAATCTAGATCATTAGCCTATATAAAAGTACATCACATGTATCCCTGATATTCTTGTCTATACCATGTCAATTTGTGTGGTCCAAGGAAACAATTTGGTTTTTAGGCCTATTCTAATTCTCTCATTTTTATTTAAAGGGAACTAGATATAGTAAATTTTACTACTTTTTAGTTTTTATAAATGCACGCATCTCCTAAACGCACGCTTTTTGAGCCTCCTGAGGGCCGTGCGTTTAACCAGATACTACAGTATGTGCAAAAATTATATGGATAGTATACTGAGAGCAGTCCACAACTAAAATTTAGAGTATCATGAGTACTTGATATACGCGGTACTCAGCAAGAGCTAGGCAGCAAAAATACTTCAGAAGACATCTATAACTTATTACCTACTTTTTTGGCTCTGAGCTTCTGAAATCATATAAGCTACATATGCCCTGAGTAAATGATGCCTCTATGATACATTTACTTTTTTTTTTATTACTCTAGGTTCAAACCCATAAAGACCAGTATAGAAATTCTAGCATAAACAACTTCTGAATTTTGAGAAGCCAACTGAACTCCTTGGGATTAGAGCCTTAAACAACTGCTTATTATCTTTTGTTTTGCTATATATTCAGCAGTAACTGTATTTTTGCTTTTTTTTCTTGTATTTTATTTTAATTTTTTTTTGGGGGGAAGGAGAGTGGGGGGGGGGGGTCTGTTTAGCTAAAAGTATAGAGCTTTTGTTATGCTGCTCCTTGATATAGTTTCCTCAGAATGTAGACTGATGAATCCTCTATTACCAACCTAGCATGATCTACATGACATAACAAGAATTTTTTTCTTTCCACTCACTTTCCCTCTATTAGAATTCTGATTAGTCTCACCTGATATGATGGCATCCACATTTTTTCTTGGACGTCCTGAAAACAGATTGATCATAAAAGTTTGAAAGACATTTATTAAAATCATTTTCATACATGATAATGATACTTTAATAAAATAATGTCATATAAATATCAAGAGCTAAAAAAAAGTGATGGAAATTCAACTCAAATGTATTAATTTTACTTCTGTTTGGGAAAACCTATGCTTTCATAATGTTAGGATATTGGGGGAAAAAAATCCTGTGCTTGTAATGAATAGTCCCTTGATGAAGCAGTTTGAAATCTGTTTTCTGTTTAATAGATATGGTAATCAGTGTTTTTCCTTACCCCTCTTTCGAGGTGTTTTATGAGTATGCTTCTCCAGATCCTTTGATGGTTTGAAGGTTGAGTCTGTTATATCTTCCTCTGCCTCCTCCTCTTCTTCCTCTTTCTTGTTCTCTGATTGAGAGGCTCCATATGAAACTCTGTAGTCACTAAATATAAAAAAATGAAAATCATACATTACATATAAATGGTACTTTTTATTTTTGATAATCAGACAACATTTCAAAATTAAAACTTCAAAGTGGTGTATGATTTAACCAGTTAGACTCATCATATAAAGCTTGTAGTCAACATTGAAAAATAGAATGCAACATCACAAAGCATGATAATTTTAAAAGTATATATGTATTGTGAATAGCCAATAAGGTAAGTCTTCAAGATAGGTTTTAATCATTTTAAAGGTAAATGCACTATGAAAAAAATTATGAATGAGATGAGTGGAAAACTTCTAAATAAGACAGTTGAGGTGATTAATGATTTGTGAAAAAGAACTGGTTTTCATCATGGGCGCATTATTTTTTTTAAACAAATTGTTGAAAGATTTTTAAAAATCGCACTGAATTTAAACCTTTTGCTTTTTTTAATTCATTTTTCTATGAAAAAGAAATGGGAGATACTGATCTTCTTTACAATTTTTTTAAAGTAACAACCTTGGACATGAAAATCAAAGTAACCTATTTACAGAACTTTTTAATGTTGTCAATTAGTTCAAATGCCACAACTTATCTTTACTTGTGTGTAGGGGACTATTGCATATAATTCAGAAGAAATTTCCAACATGCTCGTAACACTAATTTCAATGGCCCAATCAAATCCATCATTCATATTATTGTAGACCAAACATTTCCAAATTTCACAATCACAAGCTCTTTTTTTACATTACAATTACAACTTTTCTAAAGACACAAAATAAAATACCTAAATTTGAGAGGAATATATCGTTTTCTTGCAGGAAGGTGACTAAACTTTCTCTCAATTTCATAATCATTTGCTTGAATAGCAACTTCTCTTGCATCAAGCCCACTTCTTTTAATATCTCCTGGTCCATCTTGAAACTTTGGGTCATCCTGTTAGGAAGGAAGAGGAATTCAGAAGACCATAAAATAAAAATTTTTGAATGTTTTGGCACATGGTTGACACTTTGAAGCCTGGCACTCTGTGCCTTGTTATCCACTCTGACTGGCCTCCTAAGCAAACGTTGAATATTCATGGTACTATATCTACCATTTCTATTTTGTTTCCAAGAGTACATGGTTAGGTGGTTTGGTAAAAAAAAAAAAGAAGCCTGAAACCAATGTCTAGGTCTTCTCCAGACCATTTCTTTTATATTTTTTTATCAACCCTTTGGGTATGGAGTGAATTCTTTTAAATTGAAAGTGTCCATTGATTTTAAAATGATAAAGGATAAGACGTCAGAACTTCTACATTTTGGCTATTAGCACTTAAAATTTTTTATTCCAATTTCATTGCTTTCTATGAATTTTCAGCACATTGTCTCTAAACTAGTACAAATGAATCAAATATTGCAATTTTCACATTATAAGCCATTGATATTTTGAACATTTTTCTGAGCTTCCAAACGCCAAAAAATATACATAACTATCAAAATTTTGAGAGAAAATAAATCACTTAGAATTGATATATACAATACAGACTAAAGAAGGAATAAATTTACTTTTCAAAGGCATTTTATCACATTAAAGTTTTCCATGCTCCACTCATTCAGACATTTATGTCAAAAAAAAAAAAAAATAATCAGACTCACAACATTATAAACTTGACTCAAGGGGGTGTTTACAGTGTATACTTTTTCAAAAGCTTTCTACTATTCCATTCCCTCTAATTATATCATAACTGACCAATGCGCATGTATACAAAGAGTTGACAAAACTGCATATCTCCAAGCTGTCAATAAAACATGGCTTTACATGCTATTCATTTTCATACATGTATACAATGACACTGGCTGTTTTACTAAGACTTAAATTAAAAAGTAAACCATTAGCTAGTCTCTAGATCATTTGATGCTGGAAAATTTTTTTTCCAGACAAAACGTTATTTATTGATAAAGATACATTGCATGGCTCTAATTTTTTAAAAGCTTACCTCTGTATTCATCAAAACATCAGAATTACTTTGAGTTTGAGTGAAATCTGCAATAACAAATTTAAATGGAGGGATTTAAAAATCTTCACCAAACATACTTAAGGGGTCAATAAAGTTAATTCCATTATAAAATAGCCATTTTCAGATTTTAAACTTTTCTACAGTTTCAATATGTGTTAGCTCAAGATGCCTAGATTCAAGCGATTTGGGGCAAATATCAAGCTTGCTTAATAGTAAATTCCTTTCTTTTCAGCTAATTTTATTCTTTTCTTTTCGCTTTTTTCTCAAAATTTTGTTTCCAAGATTATTTTCTCAATCATTTCATTAATTTTCAGCCTGGAGTCTTGAAAATTAGCACATGAATGTATTTATAACTGTTTATTTTTTTTACAAATAGCTGGCTACTTATCATTTTTGTATATATATGGAATACTTTATTTTTTACCAATCTGTGGAATTTTCATTTTTCGCACAAAAATCAAAACAGAAGAAAAAATAATTTCAATGCCTAATAAGGATCTAATATTGCCGTTATGTTTTTGAACTGTAAGTGAAAGACTCGAAAAAAAAGCTAGTTTTAAAATGTTTGGCTTTGGGTAAGTGCGACACCCCTTTGAATATAGGGGGTCTTATGGTCAAATTTCAGATTTGTTTAAATTATGGCAACTGGCAAGGTGACATAATGCCACTTGCTGAACTCCAGGCATGCATGAGACATGGGGAGGGTAGACATGCACAGCTCCATTGCATAAAACCTTGAGCATGGTTCCTAATTTCCTTCAATTTGACTTGCGTTTTTCTCATGTCTTTTTTTTAATACATTGTCTTTATATCTCCAAATGCTATAGAGGAATTCACTTCAAACTTTATATGACTTGCCAATGCACTGTAACGGTTCTTGACTTAGTCAGAAGATTTTTTCAGTATTTTTGTTTGTTTTTCTTTTACAAAGTTGTTTTTTTTTTAAGGAAAAAAAGTACATGTACAGTAATTTTTGGCACTTTTATTTTTTATGCACCTTTATGCTGTAAGTTTTACATCCCCAATAAAGATGCCCCAAAATTGACTGTTGGCTTTAATTGGCTCAAGGGTGACCGTTTGGCTGGTTGACACAACACCATTCACATCCACTCCCTTCAGCCTAGGAGCGGTGGTGAATTTTATTCAGAACAGCTGTTGATTCTCTGGCCACAATGGTTCAGCAACGCAGTATTCTTGTCAACATAAATCCTGTTGTTGTTTACTTTAAATTTTAGCTTTGACAACTATTATTAGTTTTTCAGTGCAGTGAAATAATCATGGCAAACTACATGATGATGATGATGTAATCTAGATCGATGCCTCACGTGACACTATTTATAAAATGTTTAAAAGTCAATCTATACTATAGGCTTTTGTCATCTCATTGTTCATGACTCTTTGTTTATAAAAACCAAAAATAAATAATTACATCTATTTTGAAGTTTGGGTTTGAAAAGTGGCTAAGGTGGCACTTCCCTGTGCTGTGGGAGTCGTTTTAAAAATTAAAATCTAATCTAGAATCTAGATCTAGCCCTTGAACTGAGTCAGTTTACACTCAATAATGAGTCCATCTCTATGTCGAGAGTAGTCATTCAGAAACTAGATCTAGATTAGATGTAGAATTTTATCATGACACTATTTTGCTTTTAAAAGTACACAGTTATTTTGGCATTTGGAATTGAAGTTAATACCCGGTATAGAACTAGATCTCAGGTTTGTTTTAGTTTTACGTATCAAAAGCGGCCCGAAGGCCGAAACAGTGAACTGAAACTGAGAGCCTCCTGAACCCTAAAGTCCAAGCATTACAGCTTTGCCTGCAAGAAAGTTTTACCGTATTTTAAATAAATTTGTATGCAAAGGGTTTCTATTGACAGATAATATAATTGAATTAAGTTCTGCAGAATTAAAGCGGACAAATATGACTTAGTAATCTAGATAAACCTTTATCTTGTCGGTGTTGAGCAATGTCATGAGCGGCGTCCATTTTCCAACGATCAAATCGACTGTTTCTATGGGAGCAACTGGTTGTGAATAAAATTTAAACTGGTCTGTTTTCTTCATTTTTTTTTTATATTTTTACATCTTGTTCATTCATCCTCACTCCTTCTTTCCCTCTCTAATTATGTTACCGGTGTACCATACAAAACAGTTCGGTCTCTGATTTTGAGGGAGATTGCCTTTTATACCGCCCCATCCCCTCCACCCCTTACTGTCAAATCTGACCTGTCAAGGCTGTCATGTATACTTTATTCTCTCTTATTAGGAAAAAATCTAAATTTGTTATAAGCCGAACCTGAGTTAGGCCTACTCCTTCCTCTCTCTATGTTGATATTGATGAATTCGTTTCTTTGTTTCTATTTAATTTTGTTAAAAATTTAAGGCTTTGTAAAACCAAACATGAACGGTTTTTTTATCAACCTAAGCTAAACTCCCATGTACAGAAAAGGTTTCTTTTACAGCAAAACATCCCCTAAGAAATGTATTTAAATGTAGACTCGTGTGATATCTATCTCCCAACAATATAAACTATGAAATTAACATTTTAAGCCGTTGATATTTTAAACAACGCGTTTTTCTGAACTTCCTAACGTTAAAAATTGCATCAACTTATCAAACACTTTGTGGAAAGATATTCAAAGTTCCTTTGATTCACAATATGTAGAAAAGGGAACAACAATTAATTTATTGTTAAAAGGCGTTTTCTTAAAGTTTCCTACAGCCAATTCATTCTTTTTAGTTGCGAGACAATTATTAAATCTAGGCACTGCAAAATCATTAATCATTCC
>BMAT01011208.1:29963-44913 GCA_019649035.1 Elysia marginata
AGTCACCAAAGACCAGGGATATAGGCCTACCATAAAAATTCTAACAGTAACACACCTACTTTATGACACCTTCATCAGACAAACCAAGGCATAATGTAGTTGTATTCTTGTCTTATAACTTACTTAATATAGTGCTAACCTCAATGCGATTTTAAACTCTCCGATCTCATTTAGATAATATTCTTAATATATTATTATTGTCGACATTGCTTGAAATATCATGGGTTGAGTTAGATTCTATACCGTCCAAATGTAAAACCAACAATAGGTCAGGAAATTACAAAAGATGTGGGGGTATATGTCTAGTGTAGAAACAATGGAAAAAGCCAAACAGTAGAATTTAATGACGGCTATTCCTTCTTTGATGAGTATAATGCCCAAATACAGCAGTAAAAAACATTGCTCATCACAATATTTAAAATTAGAGGATTACACTTTACAGGTAAAAGAAAGAGCAACTTAAGTGCGAACAAGTCGTGGTGCATCATGAATTCTGCAGTAAACACCATCCTTCTAGAAGTGGCTATAAAGTTCAAAATAGTTTCAAAACAAAAAGTTACAATTATCTATGATGTGTTTTTTACAAACATCATTAGAGGATATTGATTAACAGAAGAAAAACAGAGCTGGTAACTGCTTCAACAATCGTTCTGAAAATGAATTCTAAAGACAGGTTTTCTTTTAAACAAAACTAAGGTTATCCACGGATGATACTGGTATGTCATAGCATTTAGTCTGTGTCATTCTGATTCTACTTTGTTTCCCTGAATAGCCTACATGCATTGGGCCTATAAAAGCCTAAAATTGTCTCACAAAGTAACTGGACACCAAGATGCTCTCATATTTTTCTAACCTGTACAATACAATTATGGTATTCCTTACTGTCGATAAGCCGATGAGGTGACCGCAAAGTCGGATTAAAATCTAGACGCTAAACATAATGCTCTCATTCGCTACATCGGCAACATCGAAGTAGCAACTAACATTCAAGTAAAAGCGACGAGGGGAGAATAATGTGTGTTGTAAACTTTAGTTGAATCTATTCTTTTTGCCTCTACTACATGTATTACCTAAAGCGGTGTGTGAGAATTCTGTAATTATGAAATTAGTGACGCACTAAAGGAATCTACTACATGTATTCTTAGAGTGACAGTCACTGTGTCACAAAGAAAACAATGCGAAAGACACATGGCACGTATAGTCTGCTTTGCACTATTGCAGATAAAGTTGATTGTAAGAAGAGAAAGAAAATGAAACTACAATGTGCAATAACGTTATATATGTGAGCTTTACAGAAGCAGGCTAAATGCATTGCCGTTAGAAGTTATACTTCTTAACTTTTATTTAAAATAGGATAAATTTGCGAAAGATATTGCCTTAGACTTCAGAATGCTCTTTAACGAATCAGTGGATTGCTTGTTTACTATGCGATGAATGCTTTTGCATTTATTTTATCCCAATGGAACTTACCAAGGCTCTTCTACTTGCATTATGACTAAAAGTGGTGTGGTAGAATAATTTAGAGACGAATGAATCAGCTAAAATCAGCCAAAGAGGACATGGTGCAATAAACGCAGCAGATGATACATTTACAACCATATCTTTCACAACTTAGATCGACATAAACCAGCCATTCTATAATATATAAGGTGAATTGCATGCTTCGTAATTGTGTTTTTAATCATGTACAGGCCAAACACTATATTATGCAGCTGTGTGGCGTCGTGGTCTAGCGATAGACGCTCGGTTTTCGGAACGAAAGGTCCTGAGCTCGAGTCCTGCTTTCAGCAGGTCGACGTTTAGTCGCTAAGAAGTCTCACATTTCTTCGCCTCACTCATGCGTCAAAGAAGTACCCGACTTAAGGCAGTGAAAGATCTTTTCAGGAAAGTGATGCGCTTTGTTTGCTGCTTCTCTGTGAGTTCAGAAAGAAATTGGGTTGGCAATGGCCTGTCGGGATATTATGTCAAACGCTTAGAGCATATTGTGGGATTAAGCGCTATATAAAAACGCGCTTTACTTTAAATGCTCTTTGCCGCTGCTGCTACTACTACTACTAGTAACTACTATTATTACTACTATTACTACTACTACTACTACTACTAATAATAATAATAATAATAATAATGATGATAATAATAATAATAATAATAATAACAATAATAATAATAATAATAATAATAATAATAATAAACCATTCCTTTCCCTCCTCAAGTTATGGTACTGATACTTTAATTAAAGGAAAATTTTAATCTTAGTTTTGACAAGACTGCGAGATATTTAAAACCTTGCACGTAATTATTATAGAAAGAATAATATTATGGTTTCTTAAGCTGGAAGCATGAGGGCTTGGGAACAGAAAGCCGTACCGTCCTCGTCTTATTTTGTGAATTTAACGACTCGCCTAACTTTTTCTTTTGATATCGTGACTCATAAACTCATCTAAATTAATCATATTAAAAGCACTTTAGAGGTTTCGTCAGTAAAAGGTGAAACATTATTAAAAGGGGTTTTGGTAATAGTATCAAACTTTTCGACATCAGGGTAAAATGACGTGTGTGCTTTTTTTTACCCGCCTCTTACCTAAACTCTCAGATTTCTCTAATCAAACCTTCGACTTCAGCTCAAGTAGCCCTTGCCTCCTTCAGACGAGGCTCTTGTCTCTAACGGTAGATCATCGTTTCCAAAACCAACAACGTTTTCGAAGTGTTGTTTACTTTAAAATCCAAGGGGAAAAGCCTGCCTCTAACCGCTCCAGGAGTCAAAAGCCACAAGTTTTGTTTGGTCTCGTTTATGGGGAAGGACAATTTGGACGTTTGTGCCCTTCCTTTCTCTTTTTTTTTCTACCGAGTTTAATTTTTTGTTTGTTCTGTTTCTTTTTACATAGCAAACGGGGTGAGGTGGGGGTTGGAGGGGGGTACTTCAGCAAACACGAAATAGATCCTGTAGACAGCTATGATTTTTTAACTGGACGTGGAGCGACTATGGCGAGGTTGGTTGCAAATCTGTGGATACTGATGGTATGCTTACAAAAAAAAAAGCATTTGCTTGCTGCCATTGCCGATATAAATGCCTGCTTGCTTTTCGCCCCCAGTGACCCAGTGTATCTGGCAAATTCTCTCCCCTTTTTACATAACCATCTCTCTCTCTCGCTTTCTCTCTCTCCGTCTCTCTCTCTCGCTTTCTCTCTCTCCGTCTCTCTCTCTCTCTCTCTCTCTCTCTCTCTCGATCTATTTATCTCTCTTAGTCTTAAACACACACAATTTTCTCTATCGCTTATGACATTATTTTGGTAGCTTTTGGTTGAACTTTAGAGTTTTTGTTTAATCTCATATATGTTCGAATTCGATGTCAAGACGACCAACCAGCTGTCATATTAGCTTTCTGGTGAAATATAAACTGTTTATTTATCTACCTATCTAACTATCTGTCTATCTATCTATCTATCCAACCATCCATGATCCATCCATCTATTAACAATCTATCTATGATCTATCTATCTATTTATTTACTAGTCTATCTATCTATCTTTTGAATTAAGTACATGGTATAAAAATGCTCGAATTGAGGGGCTTATTTATATTGATAACGAATTGTGTGAAGGCCGAACCTTACCACATATTTGTGTATCATCTGTCTATCTGTCTATCTATATATTTATCTGTCTATCTAAAGGTCTGCCTTTCTATACTCATCTGTTCCTTTTTTTATTTTTAAATTGTCCCCCCTCCCCCTTCCCTGGTCTATCTTACATCATTTTTTGTACTCTCCATCCAGACATTCATTTAAACTACCGGTACCTTTTTAACAATATTATTTTCTTAGCTACAATCTATTCATTCATTTAGGCCTTTCCATCATTAACAGATTTAAAACTACCTATAGAAGATAACACTCGGAAATAATTTTTATCGTTTATTTTGTATAACGCGTAATTTTCTCTCAAGCATGCTGTGTTTTGATGAATGAAATGCGTGAAGCGTGAATGAAAATGGAATTGAAATGATAGCAGATAATTACCATGCCTCTTCTCAAGGTCTACTAGTCGAAGAATTCTAAAGAGACTAGACGCAAAGTGTCTTGTGAAGAAGATTTCCATCTTTCTGTCTGGCTGAATATTTAAAACACGGTGCGCCATCAGACCCTGACAGCATTATGCAAAATTTAATAGATCTTCATTCGTAATGATTCCCTCTGCACAAAAGACCGCTCTCAATAGTAAACGGTTTCAAACGCCTGAGCTCGCAAAAAGTTATGTTTATATGAGACTATTATTTCACTCTTTTGCGTAAAAAAACATCCCTTTGTCTTACCCGTTATTTTTTCATAATAATCTTTAAGTTTAGTGTTGCTTTATCGTATTTTATAATAAAACATTCGAATTAAGAGTCAAAAGAAACAGTTTATTAAATTATCTATGGGTATGTTGTATATAAGCGCATGACTTAAGAAAGGTTTTTAATTGATTTTAGCTGCTCCTTCCATCTTCTTGTTTCATCTACACTCCAAAGTTACTCCCCTTCCCTTTGGTGCGGGTCTTCTCCTCTTGGATTCTATGGCTTCGACGCTTTTGTTTTTATTTGTGGTGTTGAGTTTTCTGCCGGGGCTGGGTTTCCAAACCGAACATATTTTTTCGTTGGCTTCTTACTCGTTCATTCCTAAATTTCCACACAAATCATGATATAGATTGTTTATAATCAATTGAATCATGTATTATAATGTCTGTTTGTCATTCATTTCTACGATGATCGTTTCGAAGCAATTTATGCCCAAGTCTAATTTTCTGGTCTTTCTCCGCACAAATCGTCTTTAGAATTAAACCCTAAAGGCGGCTGGGTAGGCCCACCTCCCTAATGGTTTTGAGGTGTTGAAGATCAATTTGATTGCATTGAACAAAATTGTTGTAACAGGTGGTTAGAGATGTGTTGCTTTCAAAATTGCAACTACAAATATCAATTTTTTTCTAATAAATCTTTTTTCATTAAAATTCCGGTACTGGTAAGCACTGCAAAGCAGAATCCTACGCAATAATACACCCTGCTCTGCCACATCTTTAAATTAGTGTTATCATGTCAATATTTTTATATTATGTATAATGCCTTTATTTTCTATATGATGTAAAGTAGTGATGTACTGCTTTGGCGTGCCTACATGTTCTGGTGCACATGAACAGGTCGGCCCAGCAGTGGTCCCCATCCTAAGTATGCGCCGTAAACTTTCAAGCCTTTTACAGTCGGTTTCAATTAGATCAGTGATGCGCGTTTGGTGGTGGAACAAGCCAACCGAGACCAGACCTAAGATGTGTCCTTGTCAGAGTTCACTTTTTATGTGGCCTGAAGCTTTCTTCTTGCTGCTATTCTCGTTTTTGGTATTGCCGGATTTTTTTTCAGATATTGTTTAGACTAGAATTTCGTACTGTTAAAGCTTAAAACGGAATAGAAATAGAAACCTGATAGGCTCTAAATAAAAAGAACTTTAACTGCTCAAAGGGTGGGGACTCATACACCCAATAAGCTTGGCGCTGAGGTTCGGTAGTTTAATCCGTTTAATCGTAGCTCAAGAAGGTGTTGTAATAAAACCTTCGTTTGGATTATCCAACAATCATTTCTGATTCCTGATTGAGATTAGAAGGTGTCGCCTTGTAACGGTGTTAAGACATAGGTCTACTGCTGTTAATGTCTCTTTTATCTGTTAATTTGATTGTCGATTTCTCACGAAGAAAGGAATATTTTTACCGATAAGGATAACTTTATCGTCTGCTTTCATAAGATCTGCTGCCAATAACATGGGTGCATCAATCTAACGCACCTCTCTCTTTCTCCCTCACTCTGTCTCAATCTCTCTCCCTCTCTCTCTATCTCTCTTCCTCCCATTATCTTTGTCTCTGTCTCTTTCTCCAATACCTCCCTGTCTCTCCTTCTCTTCTTCGTTCTTGTTTTGCCAAATTGAGCGAGGCTTGAACAATTTTTTTTTAAAAACAAAACTGCATATCCATAAGACATGTATGTACCAATGAACCAATGTCAAACTACTTGTTGAACCTTCAACACGATAGTTTACTTATTCTATTTATATATCAATCTGATTTTCCATATATGACTTCTATGTTAACATCTATTTATTTCCTTAGCGTTTCGGTCTGTTGTCATTTTTTTCTTCATTTCCTGCCTTTGCAATACTTCTTTTTAATTTTTCTTTTTACCTTTCCGCTTTTCTTTTACGGTACACAGAGATATATGGGAACAAAGTGACACATCTCTGGCGGTAGGCTTACTGGTTTTTCAGGTTGAACGTGCTGGTTTTACAGGGGTTTGGTTTATTTTACTCGCAGCCACTTAATCTTGACCAATAAATTTTATTTTTATTCAAAATCCTAGTTAGCACGCCATGTTAGTGTTTCCTTTAACCACTATTGGTAATTAGTGTAAATTGGTATAATTTTTAAAGCGTTATGAATCAATATTGTCATGTTTTTCTTATGTAGTTACCTTCCGCCTAAAATTATTTTATCAATGCAGTTTTGAATTAGAAAAGAAAGTAAGAAATCAATAGGCAGTTTAATGTTTTCATTACTGTCGATAAAATACCAATGAGAAAAAGAGCAAGGGCAACGACAAGGCATCTCTAAATCTATTGGTTTCTAATTTTAATTTAGGGGTATTCTGATAGTTAAGTTAATTGTATGGATTTTTAAAGTCCTGTTCAGTACTTGCTGACTATTATAGACCTATTGCGCGGGGTGTAATTGTTCTACATATACGCAGTAATTAATTCAATCATCTCGGGTACAAACCTCCATAAAAATTGTAAAAGAAAAGCCTGTTGGTATTGGATATTGATAGAAAACCAGCCTCAAAGCATTACAACACTGGATCCTGTTGGAAATCTATCTAAAGAGATGAACGAGCTGACTCAGAGATCGCTAAGTGGGTGATTGAGCAAACCTTTGATGATAGAAGGAGAGAGAGAGAGAGAGAGAGAGAGAGAGAGAGAGTGAGTGAGTGAGTGAGAGGAGTGAAGCAAGGAGAGAGAAATTGAAAGACAATGCGAAATGATGACGTGAGCGGTAACTCGCATAGAACGGTTTCTACCTCAAAACCAATGCTTACACAATAACCATTAATTTTTTGAAATTCAGTGATCCTCAATTTTTTACAATGCCTTTGTAGTTTAAATGATCTTGGGCCTTTTCCAAGTGACCACACACACCAAACTGGTGGGTATTCAGCTCATAAAAAAATAATTTAGAGATCATCTGCCCTTAAAATAAAACTATAGCCGAAAAAAGAAACAAACCACTTGTATTCCCATGGTTTCAATTTGTGGAGTAATTCTCGTATCGCTGAGAGGAAAAATGCATAAAAACACCCACGAGGGTACACATCGCGCTATACTAAACGTACAAATTAACATCCTAAAATCTCGAACGAACAAACCACTAAATATAAAATTGATTTCTCTGCCCTGTGTCTACCAAAACCCGCCATAAAGCTGGTGTCTTGCGCAAAAAAGAGAGATCTATTTAAAAGATATATTTTGAAAGACTGTGTAAGACGTGCGGTTCGTTAAATTTTCACTCAGGGATGAAAGGTCAGTCAGATTACACTGTTAGGGCAAAAGTAAAAGATACGTTCAAAAACACTGTCTTATAAGGTACATAAAATATGTGTGTGAGAATCATTGGCTAGAACACACATAATTATACACATACATGTACTTAGAGGACAAACTTTTAAAACGTGGTACGTTGCAGTTTGAGATTTTGTTGCAGCCAGGCAAAACATCTTTGAGAGAGCAACATTATTGCTTTAGACAGGAACACAATTAACTTCCTATAAAGTAACTTTTCATCAAAATTTTCTTTCCTGACTTCTGACTTCTTTCAAGCTAAACTAGTAGGGAGCCTCCTGAGAGTAAATGGTGGAATAGACGAATGTCGCTTACCAAACTTCATGCTCAAAATTAAAAAAAAACACAGAATCAAAGATATTCCTAGCTGAATATATTTTTACATGTAGGCCTCTCTTTTCTCTCCCTTTCTCTCTCTCTCTCTCTCTCTCTGTCTCTCTCTCTGTCTCTCTTTCTCTCTCTCTCTCTCTCTCTCTCTCTCTCTTTCTCTCTCTCTATCTATCTATCTGTCTATCTTTCTATCTCTCTCTTCGTATTACACCCGCTACAGATAAAAGGAAAAAACCCTGGAAGAAGACCTTAGTTTACAAACACAACTAAAAATAAAGGTCTGTGGAGAAAACTCATTTAAAAACGGCCTACATGAAGCTGCAACAACACAGAAACATCCACAACACTGGGGTTTCCTGCGCCTTGCACCTGCACTTGGTTTACTTTAAGAATGTTCGGTTACTTCGTTTTACGTACAATGCCACGGAGGAACAAAATGAATTTTCGATGTTGTTTGAGGAAGCACATTGTAGTGTCTCTACCAAACAGTGGTTGACAAAGAGAACGACTGAAGACCTGCATGTGTATCACTCTATTTGTCTACAGTTTAACCTTTGGGTTGTCGGGGTGATCAATGTCATGGTTTTATTGTTATAGGCCTACTACTGGCAGCTAAAAACCGCTCAAATTTTTAACGTTTTGAGGACACGAAGGAAATTTCGTAAACTATTGATGTTTCATTGTATTTTATTTGAAATCATTTAAGTGTAAAATGTTACACCTAATGTTTGAAAGAAAAAACTTTCCGTTTTCCGTTTTTTTTAATGAGGCCCTTTTTTTCTGTTTCCAATTCTGCCTTTCATGAAATCTTCCTCCTCCGGGTTTTTTTTCGTCTTTCGTTCCTAAGTATTTATCCTAAATGTCACCTCACTGTTCTACGTGTCCATTTTACATTATCTAAACCGTGCTTAAGTTTATATCAACATCAATTGGAAAAGTTGGGGCTTAAATCTTCTGAGATACGGTACATGTACTTGGTTCTCGTTGATGTGATTGTACTGTACTTTTTTCATGAACATGAGCAACCGTTTTGTTGAGTTATGATAAGAACGGAAGGGGAAAGAAGACAAAAAGGCTCTGAAACTCGGTTTGTTTACTCAAATGACATTCCATTTGTTCGCGTTAAACTAAAAAAAAAAGCAACAGGAGCAAATAGTCCATGGTTACCAAAACTGCGCAGCAGTATTATGTTCATTGTGTTCTGTTATTAAATAATATAAAATGCAAAATGCTCACGGCCCTTACAGTATTAGCAATGCCTGAATTGTCTGTTGGATCAATCCAGATGGGGTGAACAGGAGAACTGTAGGCTACGGTATTATTTTTAACTCAAATTTGAACTGATCAGCATGATTGTAGATGCTACATGTAAACGATATGTCCGCCCTTTCTCCTTACATTGGTTGTTTTATTTTGATAAGATCAGTAAAAGTATTCAACATTTAAAAACTTCAGCATTGACAGGGTTAATTTTCGCAATCACTATTAAACGTCTTTTTTTCTCTGCTATTGCAAGTTAAATTTCAGAAACCGCCGAGTGGTATATACTTCACTTAACAGTGGTTCATCAATCTTCAATCCGTGAAATCACTGAAAATATGACGCAAATATGTCTCGGGTACAACCATCATTAACTTAAGCTGCCACATGGACAGTAATCTGCAGCTGACAACAAGAGCGTTCAGTCGTAGATACCTTGGCAATTTCAATATTTTTTTAATATACAGAGCTAAAAATTTACCAACAAAAATTGGTTAGAAAGGTACAATCACATCCAAAATATGTCACTTATTATCTGAGGCGTGGGGGTTCAGATGGCTTTGACGCGTAAGAAGAACGAGCGACATTTGAATTCCTGTGCAGAACCTTAATGAAGAACTAGCACCGGGCAAAAGACAAAAAGGTTTCTTGGAAAGACCAAATATAATTATAACTGATATTGAAATGCATAAAGGCTAATCTATCATGATGATGCAAACTACATGTATCTAATAAGCGGCAAGAGATTTCCAAGAGAAGACACATTGGGTAAATTGGAGAGATAGGGTTGTTGTATTGGAGAGTAACCTCAAAGACAAACAGTCTTTGGACCGACATTGATTCGGCGCAATGAAAACATACCCCATAGAGGGCGCCGTCGCTGATATGCAGGTTTTGCGATTTAATTTGTTCTTCAAATATTGAAAGAATCATCAGGGCCAAGATTCCCCAGACGTCTTTATTATGGACCAATCTGAGTTTAAGAGAATGTCTGTGTAGACGAGAAGTTTTCATAGTCATTAGGTCAAACTTAAACTTCAAAGTAAGCTTTCGAGTTTTTCATTTATACCTTTCGTAAAAACGGAAAACAACTTTTTCATAACAGAAAGTTACCTTTTCTCTCTCCACCTTTCTCTTCTCTTCTTTTGTACCCTTTTCTCTCCCTCTCTCTGTCACTCTCTCTTTCTATATGTGTATTTATATCTCTCGCTCTCTGTCTATCTATCTATCTCTCTCACTCTCCCTCTTCCTCTCTCTATCTCTCCCTCCCTCTCTCTCTCTCTCTCTCTCTCTCTCTCTCTCTCTCTCTCTCCCTCCCTCTCTCGCTGCCACTTTCCGATCAATATTATACATGTAAATGAACTTCTAAATACGTTTCCGCCAAAACCCATACAAACATTTTGAATGAAACTGTAACCTGCATGAAATTTATTTTATTCCTGACTATTTTTTTTCGTCACGTTTAAAGAACTTATCAGTATATCAAGTGGGTCACTTGAACCATCAAAGACTAAATAAGTTTTAGCAAGTGTAAAATAAAGGCGCGTATGAAGATGGAACACTGTTTTTACTCCAGGAAAAACCTACAGTCTACTGTCTAGTGTCATGTAGTCTTCACGTTTGAATGTCAATGCAACCCTAACCATGTACGTTGGAACAATGTAAATGGAACCTTACACCTGTTTAATGGTTATATAACAGAGTTGGAAAGTTGTAAATTTTATCATACTGGGTGTATAAGCATTGGGTAAAACCAAAATAATTTTTTATGCCCCAGTGACTTTACCTGTTTAAGAATAACTGTCGCTTGCTGTCTATTAACCTTTG
Organism: Elysia marginata; assembly: GCA_019649035.1. Taxonomy (NCBI): domain Eukaryota; kingdom Metazoa; phylum Mollusca; class Gastropoda; family Plakobranchidae; genus Elysia; species Elysia marginata. The sequence goes on from BMAT01011208.1 coordinate 41,008, forward strand.
CGATTTTTTTTAATTTTAAGAAGAGCAGTAAACTTTTGTTTACTTATTACAAGCCATATTTAAGGGTAAAAAAAAAACAGATCTAGGCCGAAAATATCCACGCACGTTTAAGTTCTTTATCATTCCTATTTCTTGTTTTTCCTGCTCGTTGTACGTCATTCCACAATAACAGTTTGAAAAACGAAGCATTTTAAATCAAAGATGTTCTCGTGTTGAGAGCTGCATTGAAGCCAGTATCATTCCCTGTAGCTCCAATCGTCTAGATTCAAGTTCTACATCTCTGGTTATCGAAAGAGCATGTTCACTGAAACCACGATTCGTGTAGTTGAGATACATGTACATGCAAACAAACGCTTATAAAAAAGTACTCTTATCGCATTGCAAAATCTAAGTTTCTCTGTTATTAAACTAAAAGCAGCACCACGTCAATTTTCGTTATGAAAACCGTTGGCCTCCCCCATGCATTGTGTTTTCCCTAGCATAGATTATGCTAAGAACTAGCTAAAATTCTACATAGCATATGATCTAACTCTAATTATTAACTCCATGTCAGCAAGTAAGATCACTGTCACCCAAAGATGAGTCGGATTGGATTGATAACTATGTGGGGCTGTTGTAGCCCTACACTGAGCAGGTTTTTTTTTCTACACTGAGCAGTTTTTTTTAAATAAAATAAGTGTATACCAGTAATTTATGCTCATTTGGAGACTGGCAAATAAAATTGACCTTTTTCAAGATGGGAGGCAAAAACTTGTGCAATTGAGGTGGATAGAAGATAACAAACCATCAGTTATAATTTAGTTGGGCAATCACGTAGGTGTACTCGTCATGCGTTTGTTTTAAAGTTGCCTTACACCTTTTGAAAAACTTTGGTATCAAGCTGGAGGAAAGAAAAGCATTAAAACAACCTGATACTGAAGGTGCCAAACCTGGCGGAATAGTCACCACTAATTATAGCGTTGTTTTTAGATTGAACGATGCCAAGTCGTTGCTGTGTGATTTATGAGTGATGACAGTAGATATAATTATATTACTCTTGAGCAGAGATTGTGAATTTTACAATTCTCTTAGGTTGGGAAATTTAAAAGATGAAAAGTTGTTACACATTGTTTTTCTATCTCTGACCTGGTTCTGGGGACCAATTCAAAGAGCGCTCGTTTTTTTTTCCTTTTTCAAGAAGAAAGCTCAGTTTCTATTTGATTACAGTGCACAATTTGGCATATCAGATAATATAAAAAAATCAAGATTTTTTAACAGTCAAGGGGTGCACTGATGTTGCCGCCAGGTTTCTAGTTACACTAATTACTCCGTTTAATGATTGTAGCTGCGTTTTACTACCATTTATCGTGTAAGCATGCGAATTGATGATAATTGTTGGTAATTTGTTACAAAGGTTGTGGAAAACAACCAATTTCTAGTCCTAGACTATGTTGTGGCTGAGGCAAGTATCAAAACTGATTTATTATTTCGTTTGGGAACATAACGAATTTTTCTGAGGAGGAAGTTTTGGTTCAGAGAAGAGAGTTTTAGATTTTGTGCAAACATATTAAGAGTTTTATATAAAAAAAAAACTTTCGTTGTGTTTTAACAGTTCTCTCATTTTTAAATATTATCTTCAGAATTCAGATTTTTTTTCTCCAAAATAATGGCATTTAAGAAACAAAAAGTAAGTAGATGTATAGGCCTAATTATACCTTTTCTGAACCTGCTTGTAGTGTATGTACTTTTGTTTTTCAGTCCTTTGTAATAAATGGTCATATCTCGGTTTAATTTATCTTTTTGAAAACAGTTCTATACATCTTTATCCACATTTTGTCTTATCATTTAAAACAGAAATATTGGAGTGGAAAGACGACAAAAGCAATGGATGTTCGTCCGGAGTCCAACAATCATTTAGAGCAGTTCAGCAAAGCTGTCAATGTGATTAGAGACAAAGTTATTCAGGTGGGTCAGTTGCCAATGATATTATTTTATTAGGGTTTGTCGGCTACATAATCCCTAACTTTCTTCTTAACCTTTCACGTACGTCGTGTACCGAAAATGACACAGTCGATCAAATTTTTTCCCCATTAACCAACTCTTACCTGACATTGAAAATTCAAGAATGTCTCAATTAACCTTTTTAGCACTTGTATGATATATTATCTATGTTAAAAAAAGGTAATAACGATTTTAAAAGTGTTACGCCACCTCGTACGCCGTGTACCAAAAAAAGGTACAGTGCTATATACATTTGTATAAACAGTAGTTCTCAAGTATAGCGGCACCACGACAGGACCTCTCAGGAATCCCCGTTTTTCTCTTTATCAAGTCTATCATCTGTGCATGTGTTTGACGGGACAAGGACAGGTCTGAATCTGAACATGGATACAGCGGGAGAATGGAGCAAACTTTAGAGAAATTACAGTAAAATTAGAAGACTTTCCGTAAACATGCCAGGCAAGACAACATAAGACCATAGAATCTAGGCTCAGGCTCATTATGGGCTTGGCCTGCTCATTGAGCTGATGGAATGCTGATAATATGCGGATTAATGTAAGTAGGCTACAAAAGTCAATGCGATGGCATCGTGCATTGTCCATCCAAACACTAAGTGTGCAAATATAGGCTAGTAAGGCTAGGTCCTATAGAAATCTGATTTGTATCGATACCGATGCTGGTGTGTTGATAGTTTGGGTTCGTTTGTGTTCAGCATTGTTCAATTTCAGTTTCATTTCATACGCTAATTGATGTGCTTTTCTGTATATATATATATATTCCTTGCACTGCTGGTATAATTTGCTGGTAGTAGAAGTAGTAGTGGTAGAGCCGGTAAGAGTAGTATTGGTAGCGTAGCGGGATGTAGCAACAGCAGCAGCAGCAGCAGCAGTAGTAGTAGCTGTAACGGTAGTAGCGGTAGTGGTGGTGGTGGCGGTGGTAGTAGTAGTAGAAGGAGTTGTAGTAATAGTAGTAGCTGTAGCGGTAGTAGTAGTTGTGGCGGTAGTAGTAGTTGTTGTTGTGGCGGTAGAAGTAGTAGTAGTAGTAGTGGTAGTAGTAGTAGTAGTAGTAGTAGTAGTAGTAGTAGTAGCAGTAGTATTTGCTGTTGTTGTAGTGGTAGTAGCGGTAGCGGTAGTGCTAGGCTGCTAGCAGTAGTAGTAGTAGCGGTAGTAATAGTAGGAGAAATAGTAGTGGTAGTGGTAGTTCAAGTAGAAGTGGAGTAGTAGTGGTAGTGGTGATGGTAGTAGTAGTATTAGTAGTAGTAGTAGTAGTTGTAGTAGTAGCAGTAGCAGTAGTAGTAGTAGTAGTAATAGTAGTAGTAGTAATAGTAGTAGTAGTAGTAGTAGTAGTTGTAGTAGTAGTAGTAGTTGTAGTAGTAGCAGTACCACTAGTAGTGGTTGTAGCGGTAGCGGGAAGAGGAGTGGTGGTAGCAGTAGAAATGAGTGCTGTGTTATGGGCTTAACAAACTGGAAATCTTGCGACACCAGATAAGCCTTTACGACAAAGTAGGCCCTTTTTAACTATATATAAATGTTTAGCCCAAAAACGTAGGGCTTGTATACACTTTCAATTTAATTTCAATGGTTTTATTAGGCCAGAGGCCAATTCATCAATAGAGAACAACATCCAATCTTCAAAAACAGTTATCAAGTACAATTAAATAAAGAGTGACGTACGGGAAAGGTTGAAAATGGATTGGCAAGTAGTACACAACATGAACGCCATAATGGATAAGTAGATCCACCAATTGTAATTTGTATTCGTTCAATTTTTTAACCAGACGAACTATTTTACCTTCTCGCAAAAAAACAACTTATTAATGGTTTGGTTTATCATAACTATGTAAAATTTCTTTTGATATTAATAAGAATGCTTATGCAAAGTTAGTTAATGCCCGTCCGCTGAGACGTCGACTGACGTCTCTGCCTG
>BMAT01011208.1:116589-127137 GCA_019649035.1 Elysia marginata
TTATATTTTTTTGTCTGACGAAGGCGTAAAGCCGACAGCTCACTTGTTCACTTGTTTTGTCAATATTTTAGACCTAAATATATACCTTACTTTAAAAAAAATGACCTGGTAGTATTAGTAGTAGTGATAGTGGTAGTAGCTGGCTCATCAAGATAATTTTGAATAGACAAATTCAATTCGCCTATGGCAATAAATCTGTATTATGTTTGCGTCAGTCTACGCAGGTTTTTTGTTAGTAAAGGGCATTTATCGTTGTCTCCCACCCAACGTGCCACAAGACTTATGCATCTTAATCGGCGATAGCCCTACATTTGGAAGGTGTCAAGTTGGGAGGCAGAAATATTACGATATACCGATGGTACTGTTCTCATTGCCAACTCTCAAGAAAACTTGCAAGCCCTTTTTCTGTTGTGACTTATGAAAGTGAAAGTATGGGCCTCCAATTCAATGCAAAGAAGACGGAATGCATGGTAGTATATAAGAAACAAGTCAAACCCCAATGCGTTATCCAGTGCAAAAACACAAAAATTTAACAAGTAGAAAACTGTTAAGTATCTTGTTTTACAATTCCTCAAATGCAAAATGTGATCAAGAAATCAAGAAAAGAATAGCAATGTCAAAAGAAGTCTTTACAAAATTGGGAACCATATTTAAAAGAAAAAAACCCAGGAATATTCACTTTGGAACAAAAGTCTTGATGAACGGCAGCGAGTGCTGGACAATTAGCAAAGAAAATTAATGGAAAAACGTTTGCTGGCCGTCGAAATTAGGTTTCTCCAAAGAATTTTTTGGAATCTCACGGACAGAAAAGAAAACAACCAAAGAATTCTTGCGCCTGACCGGGACAGATAGGTCACTGTTGCGACTGATAAGAAAGAGACAAATGGAATTTTTACGCCAAATAAGTTAACACGGTGGTCTGGAAAAACTAATACAGCACGGGAAAGTAGAAGGAAGACGCGCTCGCGGTCGACCACGACATACTTTCATGGACAGTCTGTCTCGCTTCATCAACACATCGAACAAGAGCCTGTCTAAGGTGGACTTATTCCGATGGAATAAAGACAGAGAGGCTTGGAAATCCCTGATCGTCGATGTCTACGCCAGACCTGACACCTGAAATCAAAATCAAAGCCCTACATTTCCGCCATTTTACTTAGGGTTCTCAGGACACGGGCTGTGACTTAACACAGGAGGCCGACATTAAACACTGCCTAAAAATTAAGCTCTTGTTTCTTTTTGCTCTGTGTTCGCCTGCTCGCTGACTAGTGACTAGAGTTACCTGCCGTAAATCCTGTGGCCGAACGTAAACAAGATACTTCATCCTGCACGTGTAGCCGAATTGCAAAACCGAAAGGATGTCTACAGGCCCTAGATTTAGTAGGCCTAAATGTTGACGAGAGCAATTTTTAGACGGAAAACGCAATCTTGGTATAGATGAAGACCAAGATTTCTTAATTTCATAAGAAAATCTAACAAATTAATCCAGGTGAGGCTAGATATAGATTATAGATCTATCAACAGCTTATCAGGTCGTGTTTCTTTTGTTTTGGTGTGATAAAAAAGGAACAAAGCATTTTCTCACTTGTAAGACATACTAGATCTATGTCATAATATCTAGGTAGACTCTAATCTAGATCTAGATTTACTAAGGCCTACCCTATTTCGGGATGCCCCTATTTCTTACCCTAAAGCTAGATCTAGATTTAGATTCTAGTCTCTAGATCTAGTTCTTCTTCATAATCATCTATAGATCTAGATCTAGTTGTTCTGTGTATACTCTATCGTGATTATTCTTCTTACCCCTCTTTCCAGTCCACAAAGGGTGCAAAGTGAAACTAAAAGTCTGGGTACTCTTGACTTGAGCAACTGCAGTCCCCAGAAGCTTTGCCAGGTATCAATAATGATATAGATCTACAGTGGACTCCGTGAGAAGTCAACTCTCGTTTTAAAAGTCAATAGCTGGCAAGTGGCAACGGTCCTGTTTTTTTTTCTTCTTTTTAAGTAACTTTATTTCGCATTTTAGGCCAACTGCCTCAGACCTATTTTTGTTTTTAAAAACATCAAATCAACACCTCACGGCCAGATTTAAAAAGAGAGATTTCAGATGGGTCTTGGGACAGACAAAGAGAAAAGCAGAGATGGGTGGATGGGCAATCTTTGTTTCCATTCATGCTCGCCTGCCCAGGCCCTTTGGCCTGGCAAGGGCGAAGGATAATTTGGCTGGACAGAGGACAATGGCGAGACAAGTGCTGATTGGGGTAGTTCAATGATGATTCTCCCACTCTCTTCTACTTCTCCACACTAGTCCAACAAATTTAATGCTGCGTGCGCACAGTGTTTCCGTGCACCCATTTTATCCCTCATCCCTGTGCCTAGACTAGCATTCATCATTTAGTACAATACCTGTACCTTGCTTAATCTAGACTAATGGTTACATTACTTACACTGCACTCGTTGAGATTATCTAGTCTAGTTCTACAGATTGCACTTTGCTACTCTACAGACTATTTTAGTCTACTATACCCATGCTTTTATCGGCAGGATTTCCTCTCTAGGGTGCCAATATTTATTATTCTTTATTACCTTTCATTTTGTCTGTAATGTATAAGTATCATAAAAAAATAATGCATCTCATTGCACAAAATCTTTTATTCCTAAAAATCGGATAGATCTAGAATTCGTTACTATGATGTTTAGGCTTAGATCAGGTGGCACCCTTCTGTGGAAATCCTTTGGTTTTAACCTGACATCAGGTTATCATCCTATTATATATTCTCACTTATCTTACTATTTCTACAGATCTAAAGGAGAAGGCATTATCATGTTAGTACATGCATGCAAATTCAATACACAACAGTCAGGAACAAATTGTCATGACATAGTTTTCCCTTCTTAAGTTAGACACACCACCACCAAACTCAGAAATTTGCCTGTGTCCCCTTAAAGTTAAAGTAAATAACTTTGAATACTAATTTTCCCTTTACTTTTTTCTGGTTCAGAATCATTTTACTTTATGTTATTGAAAATTATTAATAAATCTGAATTTCTATGAACTGTTCTGCCTTAAAGTAGAACACCTTCACAGATCAAGATGAAAGTATCGTCAAAAAACAGTTTTCAGAAGCCTCTGAAACCGGCACCAAAGAAGAAGAAGAAAATCAAAATGCCTAAAAGCTCATCCAGCAACCCAACAACAAAGAAATTCAGAGAAGCCGCAAGGAGGAAACACATGGGCGGGCATTTCCCTCAGCAAAAATCAACCTTTTCAGCACCCAACCAAGGTACATGGTGTATGTGAATTTGGGATCAACAGCTTGGGACTTTTTTGTTTTTTTATGTATTACATGAAAGCAATACTGTTTTTTTAACTTTTTGATTCACTGTAGCCACATTTATTTTTATCTCTCTCTCTCTCTCTGTTTTGTTTTCTTTGACGTTCCTGATACCCCTCTGTCTCTCACTTTTCGTCTGTTCCTCTCCTGTACACGTCTTGGGTAGGCCTTTTCATAAACCCCGTCTCTCTCTCTCTATCCCTCATCTCAAACCTTGTTTTCTTGAAACCTCTGTGTCGACTTTTTGTCTATCCCTCTCCTGTACCCCTCAATCCCAACATTTCAGCTGAGTACACGCTGACCCAATCCCAGCCCTGAGAATCTGATCTTAGCTTATCTGAATTTAATTATCAATTTTGTTAAGGAAGGCTAGCCATGAAGTTTCTGGAATACTCAACTGATGCATTGACGAGAAGTGTTAAAAACAGTTGGTGATGGCAATGGATAGAGGAAATTTATGACACCAAGCTCTATCAAAGAATTTTAAGTTCACCTCAATCACCTCATTTTTAAGAGGGTCTGATGAGTGTTCTTCCAATCATTGTGGATGAGGATTTACAAGGATGCCATTTTTCAGTGGAGAGAAGTAAACTTAAACTAAGTGGAAATGCCCAAAATGTCTGCCGTTAGTATGATCCGAACCTTTAACTTTTAGTTACTTTGGCACCCAATGCCTGGCCACTGATAGAAACATAGCCGAAGCTAATATAAGTCAAAGGTTCAGATCATACTAAAGGCAGACGTTTCGGGTATTTCCACTTAAAGCCTACTTCTCTCCACTGCTAATTTCATACCTTTGAAATCTTTCACCTTGTTAAAGAAGTGTCTATTCTAGTACTATTAACCTAATACAGTTGTTTTGTGTCAATGTCTATTTTTTAAAATAAATTGCCCTATTTTGTAAAAGATTTGACCTCTCCTTGATGTACATTCAAATTTGTTCTGTCTTCTAATTCCTGTGCTCTTGCTACTTAGTTTTGAGAGTTGTATTTGATTTGAGACTGTCACAGTAGTTGCTGATTTTGATGCATATGTTTACAAATTAGTTTTGTTTGAAATCCTGTGTAATAAAATACATTGTAGAGACTAACTAAACACAAACTGTGTCTTTAAAGAAATTGTAAAATGTATCTCTAGAGGAATTCCTTTTAATCTTTGCAATGAAGTTTTGTAAACTACTGCTTATGTCCACCCTTAACGATTGTTAACCTTATGGTGTATCAATTCCATTTTTCAGGAACTCTAACCTTGAAAGCTTTGGAAAAACACAATGAAGTCACAGGAGGTTTCACAGAAGCTTCCTTACAAGATGATGCCACTTCTTTTGGTGGGACCACCTTCAATACTTGGGCTACTAACATGACTGGGTGTACGAATGCTACATTTAGCAGGGTTCATCGCTACATAAACTCTAATTCGTCTGTGCAAAAAGAGGTGAACACCCTTCTTTGGAATATGAATTTTTTATTTGCATGAGTGCTTTGTTTTATCTTTTGTATTTATTGTATGTTTTATTGCAAAGATGTTAAGTTTAATTTTTTTAAAAATTCTCTAGCCCTACAATGTTTCTAACTTTTTTACTTGGCTAAAACTTTGACGCAGGTAGGAAACATACAACAGGGGTGAGAAGAAGAATAGCCACCCAGATGGCAAAGCTGAAGAAACAAATGATCCTCTGGAAGAGTCAATTAATACCTCTAAAGCTGAGAATTATGGAGTTGTGTGTATTCCCCTTTTGCCAGAAAGCCTTAAAAATATTTTAAAATGCCTTGACATGGAAAAAGGACTACTCTTAAATCAGATAAAGAGACAGAAGTTAAAATACCTTGGTCACATCAAATGGCATGACATATAAGAGAAACTATGCATTCAGGGCGCTGTAGAGGATAGGAGCAGAGGAAACCTAGAAGATGGTGTGGGCAACATATTGCAAAAAGCCTGAAAATGACAAGTGATGCGGTCAAAAAACGTATGACCAACAGAAATTTTGGCACCTTGTGTAGGAGGTGACGTCCAACGTATATTTGCCTTGCCCATGCATTTTCACGGAAAGTAATAAGTAAACAGATTTAAAATGTCACTCAACTAATTAATTCATACCTTATATATTGTTGACATATCAACAGATACTTGCAGTTCTGGCAGCTGTCACAGAAGTGATTAAAGAAAAAGGAGGAGAAGGAAAGGATCTTCAGTACTTTGCTGTTCTGGTAAATTTTCATGCAATTTACAAATCAGTGCTCATAAAACTGCTAGAATATACTTGTTTGTTATTGTCATTTGATTTTCATTCTAAGCTTGGGGGGCAGCGTGGCAGAGTGGTTAGCGCGTCAGACTTGCGATCTGGAGGTCGTGGGTTCGATTCCCGACCATGTCATGTAGCAATTGCCTTGGGAAAGCGGTCAGACTTGCGATCTGGAGGTCGTGGGTTCGATTCCCGACCATGTCATGTAGCAATTGCCTTGGGAAAGCGATTTACCCTAACTTTCCCCAGTCCACCCACCTGTAAAACGGGTACCTGGCTAAAGGCAGTGATTGAAATTTGTGGAATGTTAGTATTTGAGCGCCTAACAGGCTGCCGTACTGTAATGCTCTGAAATATGAGTTGAATTGGCTCTGGTGTGTGTAGGCCTGCTGGAGTAAATATCTAAAGTCATGAGACTGCCTTCGGCGATGGAGGTTTCTAAACATATTTATTTATTATTTATAAGCCTTAGTTTGATAATAATAAAAATTATCAAAAAACTTTTGATTCTCTAAAAAGTTTTAGAATTGGGAAACGGGTGGAAATAAATGGAAATGATTTTAATATCAATTTACTTAAAACAAAATGTTTTCTGACAAAATAAACTTTTAGTCATCAAAGCAGAGGCATAGAACACATGTTCACATTTACATATTTAGAGCCAGAGACTTTACAAAAAATACAATACGCTATTGAATAATGTTCATTTTTAACATTTCCTTAGGTGCAATCTGGAGAAAGTAGTTTACTTAAAAAAATGTTATAGTAAAGTCACAATCTTTAAGGTATATAATTTCTGCTAAAAGTTTTATTGTTAAAGAGTGTTATTGTGTGCAAAGCTGATTCTCTGTCACACCCTGTTAGCTTTCAAGTGGTTGATGTTTCTTCCCTTTATCACGAAACGTGACACCATTCCAGTCTAAACGATCAAAGATAAAAATTACATATCTCATGAAAATTTTGTATTATGTTCAGTATGATTTTGTTACAATAAATCCTCTCCTTAATTAATGATTGAAGTAAAATGTATGAAGTTGCAAAGAAGCATCTAGAAATAACATTTTTTGTTAACTTTCAGGTATCAAGTCTTCAGGAGGCAGATAAAGCAGAGACAAAAATGGCAATGGCTCATTTATTGAGTATTGTTATTAAAAGGTAACTTAACCATAGTTTTTGCAGCATTATTGTAATTTTTTGTCTGATTACCAAGATTTTAGCTAAAAAGGTGAAATCTTGAAAATATTTTTTTTTACTTTAAATTCATTCAATAAAAATGCACACTTGTTTTCATTCTTAATAAAGTTATATTTTTAAAATCTATCTGTTGGCTAGATACAAGGCTATAATGCAATGTTTGTTTTTCAGGGTAAATGTTGCTGTTCTACAGAACAAATTTACTCAAGTAGTGAAAACTTTGCTGGATGTTATCACCGTTAGCGCAAAGGAAAGCACTCTATCTCCAATAAAACCAGTGAGTAAGAGTCAGTTGTCTTTTCTTTATGAGTAAAATGGAATTTACAATCTTTTTTTTTAAGGTTCTTAATGATGAGACGCATGTTTTATTTTGAACATGTTGATCTTTATTTAATGTGGTCCTTTGTTATGCATTTATTAATGAATATAATTTCTTCCACGAATTAAGCTTAACCTGTTAAGAAAAAAGCTTAATCTATATTTTTTATGATTTATGCAAAATAGTTGTTTTCATTCACACAGAGCTTGATTTTCTCTGTGTATTTCAATTCTTTTCCAGGCAATATCTTGCATGGCAAGTCTTCTTCGCGTGCAGCAACTAAGCACATGGATGGAATCATCAACAGAACATGCATTTAGGGCTTTACTGGCATTCATTCTGCATAAAAAACCTAAGGTAACATTGAAATCAGATGCTATTTGAAACGTTTATGTAATTTACACAATTAAATAAAAAGCCTCTTTAGATCGTATTTTAAAATTGATAATCAAAAGCATGCAAATTTTGTATTTAGAAAAATCCAAAATCAAACAGGGATCCCACTTTTCAGTCATTTTCCATTTTTTAAAAGCCTTAGATACTGACGAAACAAACAACTTTTAAAAAGATTGATCTCATGAACAATGAAAATTCAATGCTCCCAAATAAGAAGATTTTTTGTATGTTTATTTATGACAGAACTTATCGCTAGGATTTTCAGTTATTTATAGAAAGTTTGAGTGGCATCCGTGATTGAATAATGTGAGAGGAAAAGACTCGCCTCTCTTCCCTCAATTTTTATAGAGTATGAATCAGAAACATATGTTGTTATGAACTTGCAGTTCTTTTTTTTTTTCATTTCCCTCAGCTTCGCAAAGCTGCACAGATTGCTGTTAGAGTGGTATTACGAGGCAGTTTGTTGATGCAAGAAACTCCTGCTCCTCCATTTCACCCAGCTGCACCCATAACTGCACAATATTGCTTGAAACATATAGAGTCTAGTGGAGGTGAGCAATTCTGTTTCCCTTTTGTCTTATTTTTTTCATCATTAATCTTATGACCCGTCCAAAAGTTTTTCTTCTTTTTTATAACCACCTTTTAAAATTTGTTTTTAGTAAAACACCCTGTTTTAGATACCTCTAAGTTTTTGCGGAGCACAGGTATAATTTTTCAAACTGTTAAATGCTTTTCTTTGCCCTTTCTTTTTTTAAATAACTAGCGAATTGAACAAGATTTGCTCTCAGTTTACCAAACAATACATAAATCTTAAAAAACAATTTTTTAAACAAGTGTGTAGCGGAAGTTTTTATGTAGATAAGGGGTACTGATGTCAATACTTAAGCACCAGATTTACTACCAAAATACTGGAGCACTGATGTCAAACGTAAGATGCTGAAATTAGCCATTACTTTTGAAAAATATATGGGATCAGTAAAACGGGAGGGAAATTATCAAGTCCAAGCCTATGATAGGAAAAGATCACATACAAAATATAGCAGTTCGTCCTTAAACATCAAGAACTAAACAGCCTCAGCAATTTACTTCCTTGTATATGCGTCCCATGAATATGTCATATAAATTTTTGTTTTGTCGTGGTTCTCGCTGTGAGTACTTAAAATAAAGCTTCAAAATAATGGAGCCAATTGATCAGGGGTTGACATTTCTGTTGTAAGCTTTTTATGATGTAGAGTTTGAAGTTTGAAGGACACCTTTTTTAAGCACAGTAAATGGAAATAAAATTTTGTTTCATCCCAAGGCCTTTCAAACAAAGTTGAAGTTCTTCACATTCTCTCATTACTGAAGGACACTCTCAATTTGTTTCCGTCTAACAACGTGAAGTCACTTTGTGAGGTTGTTCTGCGACTTATGACTCTCACTGATCTTGTAAGTAGGTTTTGTGTAAAACAAACTCTCTGATTTTCCCTGTGTAAAAATCCATCTTGACATAGCTAATTTTCTGCCACTCATTTTAATAAAATGCCTTTTATTTTTTTTTATAATGTTGATGTTTCAAGGTTGCTTAAATATTTTTGTTTTTACAACTTGAACTCAAAGTTTAAAATATTCAAATGTCATTGAAGTGCCTATTTTGTATTTAGAATTTAAACAAGGACCGTGCATAATGGTCTGAAATTTTTTTTTACTGAAAAGATACTTTTGCATCTATTACAGATAGTGCGATCATCTTGTATGGAGGTTCTGCACAAATTATTTGCTGCCAAACCAAGCGACAAGACAATGTCAGGAGAGATGAATGCTCAAATTATTACTGTATGTTGCAAAGTCAAAGATTTTTCTTTCTGCTTGAAATTTGCTAGTCATAAAAGTGTTTTGGAAAACCTGTTTTCATTCTTGTGAAAAACAATAGTTGAAACTTTTTTTCTTTGTTCTACCTTTCCCCCCTTAGTTTAGATACTTGGAAAACCACTATACAAACAATGGGGAGGAGATGTGCTTATTTAAATGCTTGCTCAAAACTCAACTTGATTAAATCTTTTTTGTAATGAAGTTAAAAAAGGGGATTTAAAGGTTACTGTTTAAGTGTTATCAAATCATGCTACTGTTTACTCACTGCTAGGAAGTTATGCTAAAATGACAGAAATTTATCACAGCCTTGTTTTTCTTAACTGTAGTAAAGTTTCCTTTTTATTTCTGTTCTCAGGCCTTGTATGACTATCAGCCATCAGAGAAGGACAGTCAACCAATGCAGGCTTGGCTAAGAGTAATGGAAAGTGCAGTCATTAACTTAGCTGGGTGAGCTTAAAACTATTCAGTCTAGGTTCTCACTTCTCTAAAATTGTTAGAAAAGTTGAATTTTTTGGAGAATTTTCTTACTGGCTTCTATAATTGTACCAAAATTAACCTTCTATTTTTAGGTCATTACTGTTCGTAATCTAATTTTTCTTTTTCAAATTTATGATTTTTGCATATTTATACAACAGTTTTCTCTAAATATGAATAAAACTGTTACTAATCAAATTTTTTTTTTCAAATTTATGATTCTTGCATATTGATACAACAGTTTTGTCTAAATATGGATAAATAGTTTTGTGGTGTTTGCATATCCATATACTATAATGTACCTTAAGCTTTTGTTGGAATGTGCCCGACTCAATCTGAAGCGCTAAGAGCATATTTGTGGATAAGCTGCTATAAAAAAATGTTCTTTACCTCTTTGCTTTTTTACAATGAAGGCAAACGTCAAACTTCTTTTGTTTGCTTGCAATAAATAAGTCGAGTTAGACCCATGTTCAATATGAGAGTCGGTGAACCATACATTTGGTAGTTTGCCATTGCTTTGGTCACTGCCTTTACTTCTACTGGTCTCAAGAGACCTAGCTACTGATGTGCTGGATATGCAAACGGAATAAGGAAAAAATTGTGTGGGCTGGATATTGAACCCAGGAGCTCTACAGAACCGGACAATTAAGATACTGCTCACTATCCAACTGAAATGTCCCACTTAAGTCAAAGCTTATATAAGTAAAGCTTAGTTGGAAGATATTTTCAACTTG
>BMAT01011208.1:128159-145191 GCA_019649035.1 Elysia marginata
GACCTGAAGTAGCTAAGGCCTCGATCTCAACAATGAAAGTAAGTGGCAAAATGAATAATGATTAAAACATTTAAGGTTTGCCTATGTGTCCAGGTATATTGTTTAGTACCGCTAGGGTAATGTACTTGTAAAACTCTTGTTAGGTCAAAGCTGTTTTGAAACAGTTTTAAAAAAGTATGATTTACAGGTTTAGTATAAGTCTCTTTCTTGCTCCACAAAGTCAGATTTGGGTATATTAGCTGAAGAGGAACAGGCAATCTGAACAACAGGGTTGCCGCCGTGCCCGTAAATCGCCCGTATTAGGTGCCTTCCCGTAAAAAGCCCGCCAAACGCCCTCTTGGAGGTCCAAAGCTTGAAATAGCCCTCAAATCGCCCTCTTTACCAATCATTTCAGCCCTCCTCGAGACATTTTCCCGACGGACTTCCGTTTTCGGCAGATATCTTTGTGTATTCCGATTTTCTTTTTATCACTGTGCACATTTTTTTCCGAGTAGCCGCGTCACAGCCTGTAGAATATCGAAGTTCAACTTATTACGTCAAGGTCACAATGCTTCATGTTCCTGTGGTCCAAGACCCGACTCTATGCCATTGATGCTTGTGGTCAGTGCATAGGGATGTGCATGCTGTGTTCACATGCGAACAATAGAATGATAAGAAAGGAGTGACTCCGCCTCAGATTTTAGAGCGTGGCCCTTGTATGCTCGCAATAATCTGATGGTAGGGATGCAGAAGCCACCTATCTGCATCTAAGGGTGCCTTTCTTTATTGTTTTATTGTTTGATGACTACTGTATGACTATTAGTAACCATACAGACCGGGGGTGGGGTCACTAAGGCCTATGAGTGATCATACCGTGCATGCACGGCATTGTAGTCTTGGCCCTGAAAAAATGTCAAGGCTATGCTAACCCAACCAATGAAAAAGAATGCTGAAACTGAAGTGAAAGGAAAACTGAAAGTACATTGTGTGCCTACAGATCCATAGACATAATTAGGACAAACTCCAGTAACTATTTGAGGAAAGTACTCTATAAACAATGAACGTGGAAAGGAGAAAGTACTAATCAAGCGTAGATTTATAATATATACATGTAGTTTCAAATCTAGACAATTGTTTGATGAAGACGAGCACAAACTTAAACTAGATCTACATTTCCCAATGACGAGAATCCTGATACTATGCCTATCAAACCCAAGCAAAACATCGGTAGATTCTAATTCTATTGTGAACGATTAGGACTAGATCTAGATCAAGCATCATTGTGAAAAAAGATGCTGGAGACATAGAATGCAATGATGTCACAAATTCACAGAAAAAATTCATATTTAAGGACAAGTTTATCCAATGTACCCATGACCTAGATCTAGATCTGTGCTGAGCCAAACAATGACTTGTTAGACTTAGAGGGTCATAAAAAAGAGTAAGAAAATAGCATAAATTAACACATGTGACAAATCATCATCGTGCATTGCATCTGAAATGGTAGATTGATCCCTAGTAAGGATCTTATTGTGTTATTTTTTTTTTATCAAAACTAAATGTTCTCATTCCATGTAGAATGCTCTATATAGATGTAGCTATCTAATAGGTACACCAGTTCATTGTTTAATTTTGCAAGATTTAGTTCTCTATGCGAGAAAAGCTTTGACATGAGCAATAAGTCTTGTGTATTTTTACAAAGAAGGTGTTTTTTTAATTATTTTTTCTCATTTTTTGTAGTTTCTGTCAACTCGATTAAAGTTTTCATGATTTTTACTTAACAGTATATGACTACTGTTGCTTATTTAGTCAATTTCGTCCTCTCAGTACCTTCTTAGTTTGCGACTGGACCCTCATTTTACCTCCAATGGCCCTCAAATAGCCCTCAAAAAGCCCTCTTGAGCAATCACTGAATATCAGTGGCAACCCTGGAACAAAGATTTGAAAAAAAATTATGAGATAATGTATGGGTATTGAAGTATAGACAAAGATAAAGTATATTTTCTCTGCACCTTGAAACAAACTTTTAAAAACATAATTCAATTGATTAAAGCTCAAAGCTTCTGTTTTTTGTCCTAACCATGAAACTCTTTCTCTGATTTTCTTTTTATCTGTTGTCGATTTCTTTCTGCAGAAATTGTTGGAAGAATGTGTGGAACCCTACAAAGAAAAGCTGACCCATGGTCAAAATAGCAACCAGTCTCTGACATCCATTCAAAAAGTTCTCAAGTGTCTTGAGACAGGACTGAGCTACCAGTTCCATGCTGTATGGGAACTTGTTCTGCAATTGTGGTCTACAGCTTTTTTGGTATGTATTAAAAATACTGACAGCTGTAGAGAGGTACAAAGTCATGAATGAGTACCTATCTCGCCTTTAAACCTTGTTGCTAATTGTTCACAAGAGACTTTTATCTTGCATGTCATGTGCCAATACATTCTGCAGTCCAACTTTGAAAAGTTTGATATAATACAATTGTCTGAACTTTATGGAAAACGCTTTTGATTATGGCCACTGAATGGTAGATGTGAAGGTTGTAAAATATATAAAATATTTTTCAGGTTTGTCTACTTAAAAATTGAACTATGGCTTGTTTGAAATAGTCTATAAGGAAATTACAAACTTGAAGATGTTAACTGGTGTCAGAGAGGGATAGGAGTAAATGCTTTTTTTCCAATCCAAATGCTTTTATCCCTTTGAATGCTGATGGACTTTTTTTTCTGTTTTTTAGGTCTTTGGTAAACTTGTACCTAAGATGTTGACAAAGGTAAGTTTCTGCAGCAATAAATTATATCTCAACATTTTTTCTCACATTGGTTCTTTTGTTTTTAACATAATTTCTTTTTCTCATTAGTATCTTTGTTTATATTTGACCTCATATGGTTGACAACATTTTATATTCAGCATTTGGTATGGGAAGTTGGAATTCACATACTTTTTTCTCAGATCTATATTTTGTGTTATTCATTTTGTTCAATAGTACAAACTATCAATGTAACAACCATGATAAAAACGCTGATAAAGGTATTGTACCTGTAGAACGTTGAGTCTTCAGTTACAGTAATCATGTTGTTTATGTCAGCAAATCCAATGATTCAAGGATAGTGGTGATAGTAGAGTAATAATAGTAAGGACACAGTTAAGAATAGTAACAAAGTACCATGGAGGAGTAGACAAGGTGGTATGACTTTTTTTCAGAAAATATGTCGTAGACTATTTGATTCTTATTCTAAATTGAGATGTTCTTTTCAGACATATAATTTTTCTCTTAATTGCAGTGCCTGGTTTCTATGGGAGATCTAAGAGACACGCCTCATTTTTCTTTCAAAAGTGAAATGGATAAAGCGATAGGGAGTGCAGTGAAGTCAATGGGCCCACGACAAGTGCTGAATGCTATTCCTCTTGATATAACAGGAGAAAAGTATGCTACCTTTGTCTTCTTATGGCTTAAAGTTGCATTATTTGCCTTGCGTTCCTACAGTTTTTGCATTCACAAGATTATTTCATATTGTTATCAAAATTGTTGTCAGATACTTCGGATAGAATAGTATGTATGTACTTTCTTAATATATGTTTTGAGATTAGCTACATTGATAAGCAATCTAATTAGTGCATTTGCAATGACACAGTAGATGTAGGTTTATAAAGTTTTATGACTTAAGATCTATTTTTTTTATTTAAAAAAGTAAGTACATTTTTATGCTGCTCAAAATGATCAACAATATTGAAATACTGATAGAGTCTTATTAGCCACTAGCAACTAGGTCTAGATTGCACATATAGAGCACATTTTCTCATTCAAATCAATGTACCTAGCAATTGCATAGAGACTTGGATTAGATATGTAAATGCTTGTGCATTTTTGTGTGAATTCTTCTGTGCCACAAGTTTTTTTTACCCCCCCTTTAAAAGCCTTTTTTGTGTGTTTACTTACTCCCTCTCTCAGTGATGACCCAGAATTCCCACGTGGTTGGCTCTTGCCCGTTATAAGAGATAATGTCACGCATACTGAGCTTGGATTCTTCACATCTTACTTCTTACCACTTGCTGCAAAGTTAAAGAAAACAGGTACAAGAATTATAAAAAAAAAATCCATACAGTTTCCTTGTATATGAACTCATGTTTCAAGAATTTGTCTCGATTCAAGGGTGGTTGAGTCAGATGAAGCAATTTATCATGACCATTAAAAGACACATTTTCTTAAGCTTCCAAACTTTAAAAGTGTCATAAAATTATCCATATTTTATGGAAAGATTTTAAAACTCTTAATAGTGGAAAAAAGACCTTTAAATGGCATTTTCTCAAAGTAGGAACTCTCAACTTCGACTCATTTGCTCTGGACATGAGGCATTTGTTTAATTTTTGTCAAAGTAAATTTGCTCTCTTCTTTTGCCTTAGCAGTTTTCCCTACCTAAGGTATTTTTCAGGGGACATTATAAATTTGTGAATTATCAAAATGCACAGTACATTTTTATTAAACAAGACTGTCTATTTTGTGTGTAAGATAAAGGTGATAAGCCACTTGTGTACCTTGAACTGTAAGAATACTATTTTACTGTCATTGCTTTTTAATGCCCTTATAATGCCCTTACAAACAAAATAGCAAATACATGAGGCAAAACTCTTACATTAGTTAAAATTAAAAATTCAAGCACATTTCATAGACTGCTTGTTTACAAAAAAAAGAGTGCCAGTCATGTATAAACGCACTATTCAATCACAAATGCAGGGATAATCTTGATATGTACCTATATAACAAAAATGCTGCAAAAGTGTACCAGATTATAGTGTCCTCAAAAATGTACCTGTATGTTTTTATCATATTTTTAATGTAATATTTTTTGAATGATATCTATCTGCATTTCTGGTTAATCCTTGGTGCTGAACACAAAAACATACACAAGAAGATAACTTTATTTGATCAATGAAAATGTAGAGTGGCTAAAGCGTGTTTACAAAGTTTGTAATAGAAGTCATTCTCAGGGATGCAAGTTTTCCGATTTTAATCGGAATTCCGATTTTTTCGTCTCCCCCGATTTTTCCGATTTTCGTATTCCTGCTTCAACCAGACAATCAGCAACAAAAAAGTCGGAAAAATTATAAACTTATTAAAGTAAGAACTAAAGCCGAGGAAAGTTGACCGGAAAATCGGAAGCGAATTACAAACATTTTTCCGATTCTATGGCGAAACAGATTATTTCTTTTTGTTTATCCGTTAGTCGATTTCCGTTTATATTTTATATTTAACCTCATCGCCTGATTTCTTTTTCGTGATGAGTTCGAAACTGTCCACACAATGGCCAATGGGCGTAAAAGTGAAAGTGTGCTACCGGTAATTTTTCTTGTTTATCTTTTGTACACTCGGTGTAGTTCTAGGCCTAGTCGTAAATAAAGTGATCTTACGATAATACGAACACATGGTTCTATGACTGTTCAAAACATCGAGATTCCTTCTAGATCTATATAATCCTTTCTTACATTACTTCTAGATCTAGTCCGGAGCAATCTTGTGGACTTCGTCTTTTTAGCCAAGAGCGATCTTGTTCAGTGATATTTCATATTGTGATTGCTGCACCTCGTTGACCTTTCTAGATCTGTTTAATTTTCAAGCAAGTGCCAGGCTAGAGGCTTAAACTCTTAGATCTAGTCGTCTTACTTTTCAAATCTAGATCAGATCTATTCTATCTCTCTATAGATCTAGATTAGACATAGAGAAACAGTGTAGCTAGTCATTAACTGACTTAGCCTTACTGCCTTACACTAGAAAATCTAGATCTAGACTCTAGTAACATTTACTAACAATCTAGATTATGATCATTGTGGCCATTCCAAGTCTAGATCTAGATCTAGCCCAAATTAAGTTCTTGGATGGAAATCTACAACATCACATTGTGTTTCTATTTCAAAGAATAAATGAAGGAGAAAGACATCAATGGAGACTTTTATTCTAGTTATAGCAGGAAAAATTTCGCAAGAGTATGGTTTTGCATGATGTTTGCTGTGTAAAAGGAGAGTTTCTTATCAAACTGGTGGCAAAATCGTTTTTGCTAGACACTGAAGGGCTGGCTTTAGTAATCATAATAGCGCGCGCTCGGAAACTTCATAAAAAAAATTTCCTGCTTTTTTCTCATGAGCTGCTTGCTGCATTCTACAAATGGTAACAATCTTTTTTTTTCCTTCCTCATATGACAAGCCAAATGGTATTAAACCAAAGTTTACTATGAATATAAGATGTACAAAAAGCTTGGATATGTTATGTGGGAATACACAAAAATGATGTTGTGAGAAGAAATTGACAATCTATAAGATCTATCATTCTTTTGTTAATAGCTCTTCATACTTGATTTTTTTCCTTCAGCTGAGGAATGTGCAGACAAAAGCATTGCTCAATCCAAAGCCTATGATGCTCTACAGTTGCAGATTTGGTCGATGCTACGAGGTTTTTGTGATCACCCTACAGATGTGAAACAGGTAAGCAATCAAAGGAAAAATTAAAGAGAGCAAAAAGTCATTCTAATTTATAGCACATGTTAACATGAACTACTGGGCCCAGTTACTGTAAAAAACTTGGTTTTTATCAACAGCATTTGGCTAATCACTATTTTTTTGTATTTTATCTTTGAAATTCAGTGAAAATGATTCAAAATTTTTCCCCATGTAATTCCTGTAGTCTATATTTATGCATTGTTGCATTAGGTCTCAAGAGTTTCAGTGCATTTTAATGATTTTTCTTGAAATTGTCAGTGGGACAGTATTTAAGTAAAAAAAAAAGCCTATGCCCACATTTTTTAAGTAAGATTCAACGCAGAAAAAAGAAACCAGTTAGTCTTTGGGGTATGGATGAATGTTATTGTAATGCATATATGACTAATGACTGCCTTTTTATTCTTTACTGGTTGTAACTGTGACTGTTTTTTTTTCCTTCCAGAGCTTTCAAGGAATTGCAAAAACTCTTGGTACTGCACTTAATGAAAGAGATGACTTAAGAATGGATGTGCTTGCTGCACTGAGGTCTCTCATATCCTGTAGCATGGACAATGGTTAGTAACATTTAAAAAATTAACAAATCCAGCTTTTAGAAAGGAAACAAACTGTAAAGATTGAAAATAAAGATTTCTAATAAATGAAGAGCATCTTTCCAAATTTCGGTATTTGCATTTTACAAGTTTTAGAGAAAACCAAGAAAGACCTCATTTTTCCTCTTTGTCTTTGTAAAAAGATACATGATAAATAGAGATATAGAAGCCTTTTATCAACTTTTTGTTGAAAACGCTGTATATTCATGATGACCTTGACATTGATAAGTATAGAGGTGTAACTTGAGATCAGTGAAAGTGCAATACCAAGTTTTTAAAAACCACCTGCAATTTCTAAAAATCAAAGTTTTGATTTTTTCTTGTCTAATTTTCGCACTCTTTGTTTTTCCAAACCTTTCTCCCTTCCAAACTGTCTCCATCTTCTATGCCCTCTTTTTTCGTTAAAGATTAATTGTCAGCTCAAGTATAACCCCTCCTTTTTTTTCTATTATTTTCCAAAATAGATGCAGACAAGGCTGAAGTAGGCAGGTTTGCCAAAAATTTTCTGCCTATATTGTTCAATCAGTACACATCTGACGGTCAGACTGATATTGGAACACGTTTGGCTGTTCTGGAAACTACTAAAAAGTATTTCCAAGTGACAAGCAAAGAAGTAAGTTGTTTAGATTAAAGTAAAGCTCATGATCCCTGTTTCGTTAAGTATTTTTCAAGTTTGCATGAAAAAAACCCAACATGTTGAATTGTACTAGCAATCCAAATATTAAGACTTAAGTGACTTTAACATTTATCTTGAGTCCAAGCAAAAAGTGTTTGTCAGCAATTTCTAACAGTCAACTGAGTTTGATGGAAGTGTAATTATTTGAGATTTTATATATATATAGCCTACCTGCATAATGAAATCTAGAGCATTCAAATAAATGCTGTGTAATTAACTCTTTGAAAGTTGTAGAAGTAATGGTTATAGAAAATCTAATGTAGCTATAATTATTGAAGTATTTACCTTAATGTATTTTTCAATACTCTTTTTATTTCAGGAAAAGAATTGAATAGTTTTGAACAATCAAATAAATTTTCAAATTAAATGCCTAGATCTTAGCTAGATCTTGGTCTTAACAACCTATTCAGTTTTTAAGCTGCACCCTGATGTGGACAATGATATCTAGAATAGCATTAGCCCCACCCATCCCCACCCCCAGCTGTATTTTGAATTGTAATAATTTAGATCTGGCATTAGAAGTATGGGCATTTTGGGGTTACTTGTTTGAAGAGTATTCAATAGAACCTCTGAAGCTAATACAATATTGCAGTAGTATCAAACAAAGGAAAATTAAAATCTCTGAAATTGATTTAATTAAGGCAAAGTCTTGTAATTTTTTTGTCACTGAAAATGGGAGCAGAAAGGTTTGCTTTATTTAAAATGTAGATCCAACTATTAACTAGTGTAACTAATGAAGTTAAATAACCCATGCTGTTACTGGTATATTAAACTTAGCCATTTTCCTGTTTCATACACCTGGTATTTTTGTTTAAGGGAAAATCTTTTTATAGAGGCTCTGCCATAGCAGCACCGCCAGGAAGGCACTTTAATTTTAAACTCCAGTTTAGGATTAGGGAATTCTTAATTAACTTTCCTTGGGGACAGTAGAGTGCAAAGTCTCTTTAGCATTTGACCTGAGTCTGACCTTGGAAGTTTGTGAAATCTAAGAGGCTTATGTACATCTAGCAACTGTAAATGATGCATTCATCTGTGTCCCAAACAAGAAAAACTATGATAAATTATTCATCTAAGTTTTTTCTTGTGTGTGGGCTGTAAAGAGACTTCAAAATCTGTATATTTTGGCTCATTTGGTAGGTTTTTGGTGACTTGCAGCTATTTTTCTTGAGGAGTACCTAATTCTTACCTCAAAAGTATCTCTTTTTGGCATTTTGAAAGAATCAAGCAGTGCAATTTAAGTTTTTAAAATTATTTTCTAGACATTATTTCTCTAACTTTTGGCACAAGCTCAAGTAACATTCAAACTTACTTGTCTTTATAATATGTTTGAATGTGAAGTTTCACAGTGTAATAATAACTTGCAATGAACTGACCTTTCTCTCTGTTTCAGCTCCTGATAGGTTTCATTGAAAGGGCACTTGGAAAGATAGCAGAGAAAGGCATTGGAGTTTTCAGAAGGTAATAAGATTTCTTATTCCTAGTTCAATATTAAGCCTAAATACATTTATAATATCAAAGAAAAAAAATTGCCTCGTTTTGTATATTTTGTCTTTCTTTTAAAGAAGTTTTACAACTTTTAAAATAACTTAAAACACTGAACAGCATGGCTCAGTGGTTTGCCTGTTGGACTTGTGATCCAGTGGTTGTGGATTTGATTCTCAATCACGACAAGTGGTAATGCCCATTTAAAAGCCATTTATCCACACTTTTCTCAGTCCACCCACCAGTAAAATTGGTACTGGCTAAAGGCAGTGTTTGAAATTGATTTGTGGAATGTTGGTATTTGAACGCCTAACGGGTAGCTGTACTATAAATATGACGTGAATGTGCTTTGGTGTGCTTGCCTGATGGAGGAAATTTGTAAAGTCTTGAGACTACCTTGAGACTAGGACCATATTTTTTTTTCATCTTTTCCTCTTCACATTAGTCTATCTTATTTAATGTACGAGTATTTCTTTTGTCTCTTCCATAAGCTCATATTATACTTGAAATGAAAACAAATTATAAGAAACATCTAGACAGATAATTTTTTACTCATATTTACTTTTACATCTTTATGCTCTTTTCAGTGCTTCTCTGATGGACCTTACCATTGCTCTCATACCTTATGCTGATGAAAAGCATTTGAAGCAGATATTCCAACTGTCCTTGTCACAGTTACAGGTAAGGTCTCACTCTATTTGAGGAAAATCCTTTTAATATAAGGTTCAGTAACTAGATATTCTGGTAATTTGTTGGTCAATGAATGGAACTGGCAGAAAAATTATTTATAACACATTTTTATAGGTGAAACTTATGTTTTATCTACATTGACTAGAATTTTTTTCCCCGAAATAGTTGAAAGAAGCTATAAAGTAAACACTGGTTCTATATTTAGGCCTTTTAAAGAAAGTCATTTTTTTCTTTATCTTATGTTTCATTTTAGCGTTTTTAAAAATACAAATATTCTTATACCCTCTTTTCTAGATATTTCACCTCCCAAAGCCTAAAAAATACTTATGTCTTTTCTCTTGGCTGAGACGCCATTTATATATGACAAGGTTTATTTCTTTAGATTTCAGACAAAACCATCCAAAAGAAATCTTATCGCATACTTGAAGAGATTTGCACCGGCCAAACCCCTGAATGCGTCAGCCTTCTAACTTCTGGTCTTGATGAAATAAGTAAAACTCTTCTATCATCCCTCTCTAAGTCAAGCCCATCTTCCAAAGCAGTGAGTATTCTTATGTGGCTCAATCAAAACAAAAACTGTGGCGTACTAATCGTTGGACCACTTAAAAAAAATTTAATGAATGTCGGAAGAGAACATGTGGGTTCAAAAGTAGATACATCAAAGTTAGTAGGTAATAATTCAGGCTTTTTATACTTCAGCTCATTGAATTTTGTAATTTCTGTGCCATTGTTACAAAGAAAAAAAGGAAGTTTTGACTGAATTACACCAAAAAGAAACAGATAATGGATAACATTTTTGACTGTTTAATCTACATTGTTAACCCAAAAAGCAATATAATTTATGAAGATTCCTTATTGATATCAAACTGTGAAGCCTGTTTTGTCAAATGTATATTGAAATTTTGTATGTAGAATCCATGAATTAAAACTTATGAGGAAGACTGCAAAAATTAGGGGCTATTTCCACTGAAAAAATTTGTCTTCATACCAGTAAAGTTTTATATAAATGGAAAAACTAGAAAGAACATATGTTGCATACTTTCAATTCTTTGAAGCTGAAACATTTCTTCCTATTTGTTGTGCAAATAGAAATCTTGCTTTGAGCATATCAGAATGTTTTTTTTTTTTTTTTGCCCACAGCCAAGGCTGAGATGCTTAAAACACATTTATGCAAATTTGGAGGAAGAGAATGAGAATTTCCTTACGGCAACACTGCCTGAGGCCATTCTGTGCACTAAAGAAATAGGTGTCAAAGCCAGATCAGCAGCCTTTGAGCTGGTAGTTGCAATGTCTGAGACTTATATTAAATGGAATGCTGATGTTGAAGAGAAAGGTAAAATTTTCTAGTTATGTCGTTTAGTATGGCAGGGTAATTGAAATCATAGAGTATAATTTGAATTTACTTACCAAATTTTTATGTTTTTAATGATTATAAAAATAATTGTTTTGCATATGCTCCTAGAAAAAACTTGCGCTCTATGTGCTAAATAAGTAGATAAAATTATAATAACAATAACAATAATAATAGTATTAATAAAAATCATAATAATGATTATGATAACAGAGTGACAAAAACGAGGTCAACTGATGGTAAAAAGCACATGGAGGCATTACAAAATGTGTAAGCTTAAAGTTTTAGACTTTTTAAATAATGTGATACTGGTGTAACGTAAAAGGCCCTTGATGTAATAGTAAATGATCTGTCTTCTATCAGCACCTTTTGAATGTAAATAATAGTCCTTGAAGGCATGCATAAAAACTCAAAGAGATATTTCCTGATTTTTAAAAATCTTGTTTATTTTGTGTATTTTTAAGAAGTTTCTTGCTTTGAAAACCAGCTTTTGACTTCAAGGGATAATTTTATTTTAACCAGAGAGCCTGGGTGATTTTGTAAATAAAGTACTGGCTGGACTGGCTGGATCACCACACATGATAAGTGCAACACTATTGGCGCTGACACGTCTTGTCTACCATTACAAAGGTTAGTGAAGTGGTGGAACTTACGGAACACCTTGTTTTTTGTTGAAAGTATGCCTTTTTTGCTTCACAGGTAGTTACGCTTAGCATATCTTATGTTGTTGACCTGAGGTAAGTGCAGTAAATTGAAATTTAGATGATGTTTTTAAATAGCAAAGACTGTATCAAAAGATCTACCACCATCTGTTGCCTGTAAGTAGTGTCGTAAAGTCCATTCATTATTTTTGTTTGAAATTCAGTATTTCGAGTTTTCAGTGTTTTTGAAGAGAATGGATTTTATCTCAATGTATTTATGTTATATTTTTCAAATTGGAAACAACATGACATTTCAAGTGTGTTTTTAATCTTTTCCAGACCGGCTGACAGGTGCAGTGCTGGATAACTTGATAGAAAGTGTGCACTTGCTTCTCACTGTGAAGACAAGGGAGATCATAAAAACAGCCCTTGGTTTCATCAAAGTTCTCTTGTCTGCCTATGACAATACAGTGTTAGCTGCACACCTCAAAGATATGGTTTGTGTCAGAAAATATCAAATATTGTTTTCTTGGGCTGTAGTATTGTTTGATTTTCAGATAAAATGGCTTATAAGACAATGTCTTATTTTTATAAAGAGATTGAACAAAGATAATTAAAAAAATCATTTGTATCCATCTAATCCAAGGATACAAAAATGCTTTTAAAGGATGACCCTCTTGCCAAAAGTTGATGTAGCATGACATTATTGCTGAAGAAGTAACCTGTTAATTTAACATTATTTTGTTTCTTTTGAAAGGATTAATTTTCAAATGAATATATTTTACTGCATCAATTTTAATTCATGAACACATTTAATTTGCTTTTCAGCTTTACAACCCCGGAAGTGATATTTTAACATACAATTTGGTTTAAGCATGACCTAATTTGGTATGCGGTACAGTGTTTGTTAATTATTCTCAGTATTCAAACCTTATTTTTTTCTCTTCAAATTTTAGTTGAACAGCTTGCATGAGATTGCTGAGAAAGGAAATATGAGACGTCTTACCAAGATCATCTATGTGAAGCTCATCAAGAAATTTGGGTATAAAGTTTACTTCTCTCTTTTTAAAACTACAAGAAGTTTAAAAGACTTTTCAGAAAATCCTGATAATTTCAAGCAAAGTTTAGAGGCTCAGAAAAAGACTGTTCAAATATCATACCGTCGAATGTTGCTAGTTTGCAAGGCCTGTTCATTTTATTCTTGCTCTAATGCTGTTTTTGTTGATAAGTTTTAGCGATTTAATTTATTTGTTTTTATGGCAATGATATTGTTTTTCTGTTCCACATTACACTGTACATTTATAAAGATAAATAAATTGAGATTATGGTACATTTGCTTTATATCCAGATATGAGCTCATTCTCAGTATGACTCAAGCAAGCATTCATAAATTGTTGAAGAGTATTTACAAGTCCAATGAGAGAGCCAAGAAGAAGAAGGAGAAGGAAAATGAAGTTGATGATGAAGATGATGACAGTGATGATGAAGACACTGCTAAAGCTGAGCCTGAAAGGCAAGTATTTACATTATCTTATCTTGCAATACTCTTAAAATTGTTTTGAATGTTCATGCTGCCAAAAGAGAGAAAATCTTATGCACTCAATATAGACCAATTGCTGGACAATTGTTTTTATTCAAGTGCAAAACACCAAAATGCAAAAGCAGGAAAGTAGGAAAATCAATCATTGACATACAGTTAGTCGTACATTTTCTTCAAATTCATTAGGGTTTTGACAAACTTGATTTTTAGAGGAATTCATATGATAGAAATATTGTTCTCATTTGTATATCTTTTCAGGCATAATTCATAATCATTCCTTTCTCTACAAGGTTTATTTTTACATATCAAGCACCTTTTTTGGCAATAGTTAAGAAAATGGAATTTTAGCCATTTAATGTTTTTTTTTACTACAATATAGGTATGCGTTGGGCACGTTGAAAGGGTTGGACACCTTGAAAAAAAAACATATTAAATTTGACAGAAAAAAAAACCCCACTGTATTAAATTTGACAGAAAAAAAAAGAAAGTATTAAATTTGACAGAGGGCTGGTGTGCTGTGTATTATCTCATAATATTGACTCTAAAACACATCGTTTAAGTTAAATTTAAACAAGATTGTATTGGACCTCTTTGAATGGAGAGATCAGTTTAGGTAGGGCCTATCTATTTTAAAAAAGGTTACATTTCAAGCTCTTGGAAAAAATTCTATACTGCAAGGTATAAAAATTATCGAGACAATAAAGGAAGCATTAGCATTGAGTTGGAAAATGATTTTATTTATTTAAACAAAAAATTTGTACAATGCTAAGTTTTTTGTATGGAAAAGCCCCCTTAAACTAAAGTTATTGAAGTTGAAAAGTCATGTTGGTGTAGAATTATTTTTTTTGAGACATGGTCATAAGAAAAAAAATAAGTTGGCACAAAAACCATCTTATATTAGCAAAGAATTTTGCTTTTAAACATTATTTGTTAAGCATAATTTCACTGAATATTTATTAAATGAATTTTATTTTATATTCAAATATGTTTTTTTGGAAATCTGTTCGGTTTTCATAAAGCTTTCAAAGGTTTTAGATATTTTTTAAATTCTAATGAACATTCCTGCCAAGTGTTGTAAAATTGAATTCATTAATTTCAGCAGATGCAACTTTTGATGCTCTTACTTGATGTTTGATATGGAGTTTCTTATGGTTTTCTCAATAATTACAGCATTGAAGACCTACTGCGAGACACTGACTCAGAACTGGATGATGATGACGATGATGATGGGAACAGGAACAAAGGAAAAAAAGTGTATAAGAAAAAAGAAAAACAGGCTTATCTCATGGAGACAGGAGAAGATGAGATTGTTGATTTTATGGATCCTGCAGCTTCAAAACAAATTCTAGGTTGGTCTTTAAAAAACCTGTAAGAAGAGCTGAACTTTTTTATTAAAAAGAGGCGAACTGTATTCCAGTTCCAATTATTTCCTTGGCATGGCTCAAAAGTGACATGATTAGGCATTACCAGAGAAAAAAAAACAGGGAAGTGACACAACTGAATCCTTTTAAGCAAAATTTGAAAACTGAGTTTTTTAAGAATATTTTTAAAGTGATTTTAGAACTTATCGGTATTGATTTTTATGCATTTAAATGTAACTGTAAGATTTCTCAAACAAGGACTGTGGCTATTTTTAGATAATGTTATATTGTCTATGCATTTGAAATGTAGAACTCTTCGTTTCTGTTAAATGTTTCACTTGTTTACAACAGTTTTAACTGTAGCATAGATAACTTTGTTCAGCTTTAATGTATAGATTAGAGCAACTAAGCACTGTTTTAGTGGATTTAAGGCGCTCTACATGTGAATTATGATAATTATTATTTAAATATATTCTTTGCTTTCTATTTGTAGCAACAAAACCAAAAGAAGACAAAAAGGATAACAGAGCTGGTGAAAAAGACAGAGGCTTCAAAATGGCCGCAGATGGCAGGCTTATCATCACTCAAGATGTTGAGGAAGAGGAGAAAAAGAACAGGAAAAGTATGGACTTAACTTTGTTACATTAGACCATTCTGGTTTGTTTTCTATCTGTTGGAAGTGCAAAAGTTCTGAAATGTTTTTTTTTTTAATTAGAAAAATATTCTTTTTTTATGATTGTTTTTTTTTCAAAATCAACACTCCTAAAAAGAGGGAAGTAAAAAAGAGTGGGCAGCTAAAATGAGCAAGTAATAACTAATTAGCTCTTTAGATTTTATTATACATCTAGCTCAATGAAAAAAAAAGGTAGACAGTTGTTGGCCTGTGAAAAAAATGATTATGCAGAGTCTGTAATAAAGATCTTAACTTAGATGAGGCAGTCAGGGCTGCCACTTATCCAAGGATCCACGGAAAACCCTTGGTTCATGAGATTCTCCGAGGGTCTGTGGTCCGATCTACAGACTTTTTGTGAGATTTTCCATGTGTCCGCTGTCTGATTGACTGTTATATATTTTTAACCTGTGACTATAAAATTGTGCCGACCACGGATGCACGGCGTAAGGCTGTTGCCTCATAGATCAGAAGGATTACAGGCATTCAGTGATGAAGGGTAGCCCTTACCATAGTTCATTAGGCTTACTGGTACAGAGTATAAAATCGGACAAACTTGCCCCCTGAACTGGCAAGAGTTCAAGTCAACATTCTCTAATGTGACCAATGAAAGAACGGTATCACTTTAGCACAACTCGATCTCATAACCGGTGTCCTTCACCTGCCTGCTCGAGTGGGAAAGGGACTCAACTCTGGGTAGCCGATTTTCTAGAAAATCGACCAAGAGTCGGGATTTGCTGATCACATTTTACTGTTCAGCTTTTTTTCTTGTGTTTAAAATGCCGCTATTTATAAACTACCACACTGATTCATATAAACTATACATATTAATAAACTTATTAATAAAATATCCTGGGAGTGATCGGGTTGTAGGAAATGAAACATCGGACTTCAAGCTTACATCTCGCCCTCTATGAACCTCACAATGTAAACAAAAACGAGTGAAAGATAAGCATTTCATCTGATTTTCTGCCAAGTTTCATAACAATTAGACAGGGATCTATTATAGTTAGCTACTGTTATAAATCACTGCAATCTGACAATGTTTAGTAGGTCAAAGGATGGCGTGATATTGAATACAACAACCACAAAATGTATGTATGCGAAAAATGCTGCTTGCTTGTATATGCCTGCGAGGCTGTCTGGTCGCAATAGATTGAGATTCTAGATCTAGATCTCTTAGATCTAGCTTAGATTATTCTGTGATTAGATTGTAGAGCTAAGGCAAACTATATATTCCTTAAGTTTGATGATGCTAGGTCTAGTGAACTTCACATTTTCCAGTGATACTGATAGAGATCTAATCTAGAGTCAGATCTAGATTTAAATCAATGTTTCAGATTAGAATAGTCTCCATGCTGATATCAAAAGGGTATTGCTTGACGCCAGGAAGATAGCTTTCACATGCCATTGAGTGAAGAGAGCAAAAGCTGTTCACATCAGCCAGCCTCCATCTAAAAAACAAAAGAAGGGCTAAACAAGGGGTTTAAAATTGAAAACTAGCATGTTGACCCTGGGTGACTCTCTCGTGGTAACTCAACATCTACTTTGAAATCAAAATTGATGTG
>BMAT01011208.1:145203-156968 GCA_019649035.1 Elysia marginata
TTGTATGGGAGGGTTTAAGCCCATGGGGCTGCTTTATGTTGTAATTTATTAAAATGTAATCTTCAATTTCATTTGTTCAGTATCTTTCTATATACAGTTAAATCTATGAAATATGTCGCCATTTTTCGTTGCCATAAATAAAGGAAAGCACTTCTGGAGTTTTTATGGGGCGCTGAGTAGTACAGAGCAATCTGTTCATATTGTAATTTTGTAAGAATTTGAACATATTTAAAATTGGTTGTGATATAAATACTGTCATTTTAATAATTAAAAAAAAAATAGAAATGTTAAATTACTTAAAATTATGTAAGATTTGATCAAGTTGGTAACATACAGTTATCCTGTTGTTGCCTTAAAATTTTTTTTATGACGGTTATCATTGTTTTAATGTGTGGTAGCAAACTGCAAAGAGGCTTTTTTGCGATGACCGTGAAAAATCAGTGGATTGAACCACATCTGAGTGGCAGCCCTGGGCAGTGCCTCCAATGTGCAAATTAAATTTCTTAGATCTTATATTATCATAATAGAATAACATTTTGATACATCAGCTTGGATACACAATTTAAAACAATGTCATGAGAGGGGAGATGAGGAAAGGTGGTTTATATCAGAATAAATTTAAATAAGCAATAGGAACAAAAATACCTAAAATGGAAGGGGAATTAGGAAGGATAGACATATTTTTGTTGTGTGTGCGGTTTTTTTTGTATTATGATAAAAGTTGTTTTTGATTGCATGAATTAATTTCATTTAGGTAGGCAAACTTAAGTGCAAGATATTGTGTATGCTTAAAACGATGACTTCCAATGTCAGCTCATGTGAACAGAAAGTAATAGATTAAAATTTAATTGAGATAGAACATTAAAAGTAACCATCTATTTTCAAATTATCTTGGAAAAGGATGTAAAAAAATTTGAACTTGAACTTAACTTTACATCTAGTTGAAAGAAGCCTTACAAAGGAATTAAGCAAAGGTAAGGATTTATTTCTTAAAATAAATTAATGAATTTTTGAACTCTTTAGGCTCTGGCAAAGCTGCAGAATCAGGTGATGAAGAGGACGACTTGGAAGATTTGTTTGCTGCTTTGGAAGGCGTGGGTGCCAAGGTTAGTAGCTTGCAAAAATTTAAATGTTTTAGTGTGAGGATTAGTTTCTGGTCAGTTTTCACCAAAATTTTCAGTTCAACAAAACCTAGCTTTTGTTTTCCATAAATTTGCTAAATAGGTCATGTTTGCAATTATTGTTACATGAGTATATTCATATCCATTTTTTCAGACATTTTTACCTTTTTTCAAAGTTAAGTTTTTATAGACCTATTCTATTGAATAAGAAATAGGTAAGGCTGTGAAGAAAATTTGTGATACTGTCGTTTGTGACAAATTTTGAGTGTGACCTCTTCATACGTGCCATAAGTGAAATTCATGATTTTAAGCCCAATCTCACAATACTCTGATCATTAACGGTTTCTCACAATCTGAAGTCACCAAAGTTATTAGTTTAGTTTATCCCGAACTTTCCTAATCTTCCTATTGCTTACAAAGAATTTATTAAACTTGGCTTGTTTGCAAACGTACTTGGCCATTGCTGTTTTTTTTTATAGTCAATGGCAATATCAAAAGTCATGTGTTGGCTATTAAAGACTGATAGTCTATTGCAAAGTGTCTTAACGTATGATAATTCTATTGGAGGATATTCTCTATTGAATTGTTAATTGCACCATGGCCTGTTACAAATAAGAGTAGATCTATCCAGATCCACTTTCATTTCACTTCAGTAGATGGTCAAGTTTCACTTTCTTTTCAGCACTAGAACACTTTTCAAGACTAGATTTAGATCTAAGTTAGTCTAAAATCTACTCTAGACCAATATCTACTTTTTACAAATTACGCCAAACAATCTAATTTTTTCAGTTGTTTGAGAAATCTGTGTAGAATACCTAAAAACAGGTTTTGATGAAGTAATGGCTTTATTCAAGATGAAAATGATACGAGGATAGAAATCTGTAGTTACGAGCAAAGCAATGATAAAGGAGATTTTTATGAAATTTTGAGTGGCTAGAACCAGGACTGGGATTAGATACCTAGAGCCAGAGTACATCTTGATGTAGAGATTTCACTGAGTCTTTTTTATAGTTTGGTGCAGTCAAGTAGATCTATCTAGGCCTATCATTCAAACTTATACTATCTTCTGCAAAATGAGAATTTTCACTTCTTTTTTTAAAAAAATCTTTTTATGTAAGTCAGGGTCATGTGTTTTTGTTTATCTTTCTTTTGTTTATTTCTGGTCAATTATGGGTGCATATTTCAGAGAAAGCAAGACTTAATAGTAGTATATTATGGGTTGAATTTCATGACTAAAGAAAACCTGTTGTGATTCCAATGTTGAGATTGGGGGAAGGGAGGAGGGATGGGCCTAGAATGTTTGCAGTAAGCCTAACGCCAAGTGATATAGATCTAGCCCGTAGCTGACAGACCTGGATGCAAGTAACACAAAGTTTTAAAACTTTGACCATTGCAAAGGGTTACAACAACAAATTATGCACTCTAATTTGTATGCAAGTTTGCAAAAAGTTTTCAGAAACTAATTCAGTGAAATTAGTTTAGGCAGCTACATGATATTATTTTTGTCTCACCGATGGCGATTGTTATACTGCAAACACACCCAATCTCACTACGAAACCCTTTGATTCTCATTCTTCATAGTCCAAAGAGGTTGGCAGGCCTGCCTCTTTCATATTTCTTGGTCAATCCATTAAAAATTTCTGACAAGCATTGTCGTGTAACTTGACTCATATGTAACATCAAAACACTGTTACAGTATTTCAGTGGGACCTTGGAATTGGGAAATTAGGAAGGATTGGAAGAAACAACTTTTTAATATGTAAATTACATTGTTAATTGGGAAGAGAGACCCGGCAAATTGAGAGGCTTTTATGAAATTTACATATGTATTTAGAAAAAAGTATAACCTTTCAATATAGCTCTTGGAAATCAATGAAATTCCTGGTCTTTCCTGTATGTAAGTATTTCACAAGCAGGATCATAGCCTACTGTCAAATTGGTTGTTTCGGTTGCTACTCAGAGACAAAGAACTATTTCTACAGCACACTTAGGAAATAAGCTTATGACAGTTGCTGGTGCCTATTACAAACTTTATAGACAGACTTGTTTACACAAGAGTTATGCTCAAATCACACATGACCAGCCTGAAGCAAGATTTTTACCTGTGCGGGCCAAGATGATTGCTAACCCATCATGCCATAACTTATGCTAGGTGTTTGCATAACCATTTCATGCAACAGAATCTTTGTCATTCTGCTTTATGACTGATGAGAGATCTGAATATGGTGTATTGAAAGCGATGAAAATTTTCTCTTATATGTATGATCTCATATTGATCTCCCAAATATGTCAATCCACAGTCATCGATTCACACTTATCAATTGTTGTTGCATGTTGGACTGAAGTTAAAACTGAAATTTCAGGTAGCTTCAGGCAAATCAGGAAAAAATTTTTATCATCTTCAAAAGTTTCCCACTGTATTATTTTCAAGTATTTTTTTCCTATAACACTTTGTCCGGACCCACAAATGTCATATTTGCGACCTTTTGTCACAGCACATTACAAGTAACTTGATATTTCAGTGTCTTTTTAAAAAAAAGTTTTCTAGACATCATTTATAAATATTGCATTATAAAACTTTTTTTTTCTTCAGAAAAAATCTAAAAAGAGAAAAAGAGACGAATCAGCCCCAGGAGATGACGATTATAATGAAGAAGAGACAGGAGCTTCAGCTTCAAAATACAAAGGCAAGGGATGCTATACCTAATAACAAAGTTTTTATTTGCCTTACTTGTTTTTTATAGGTTTGGTGATGTAAGTTTGTGTTTTAAGGAAGTACGATTAAAGTAACTCATTCTTTTATTAAAGAGTAGAATCCTCAAAATGTAAATAGCAGAAAACATGGTTAAAAGTTTAGGGTTCTAGGAGGGTTTATTGTTTAAAAATTCTTTTGTAAAAAAAATTTTTTTTCCCCCTTTCTTGCAGCTGGTGGAAGTGGAATTCACCGACCAATTGCTCAAGCCAAACGATCTGGCCCAAAGAGTGAGTCTGATTTCGGACAAGAGTACCGATCAAAGGTAAGAAAAAAATAAACAAAATCTCCTTATTTCTTGTTCATTATTATGTAAACAGTGGGACTAGCCAAATCGGGACGCGTGAAATCAATAACTCTTGCAAAATTGGGAAAAAAACTCTGAGAATGGAATTTTTTTCTATTTTAAGTCATTGCTAAATTGGAAAATGTTACCTGTATGAAGTATAAACAGAAAAAAAATCTCAGTATCAAAATGAAATTTTCATTGCAGACTATTTGCTATATTTACATGTGGAAAGCTCATCACTTACGTCTTATGAATGAAATGACACTCACGTGGTCTATAAACAGCTCCTCTGGGCTTAAGGGGAGGGGCGGCACCTGAGACCATTTTTACATTTTTCTTAGTCTTGGGTTGTGAGGTAAGCTAAGAGGAAGGGTACAGAAAAATCTACCTGTAATGCTGTGGACCTCTTGGTTCATTTCATTCCAGGTGGATATAGATAGAGCTAATATTTGTTCAAACAGGTAACCTAGAAGATGTAAGATAGGCGCTAGACATGGTTCAAAAACTGCTGTTTTTTCAACAGAAAAGGGTGTGACTTTCATTTGTTGACAAGTTTAAGCCTGTAAATAGCTAGCACAGTCAGTCTGTATAAAATGTTTGCTTAAATCTGTAAGTTTCATGTTCAACTCCCGATGCGAAAGATAGCCAGTGAGAAATGAGTTGACTTGTCTATTGATGATACACTAAAAGAGCTGGAAGCACTTGAGATTCCAAAAGCAACAACAGTTAAAGTTGCTGAACATTTCACTATTCAGCTTAATTATCCAAGTCTCATGCTGGGAGAGTAAAATCTTACCTCCTACTGTTCTTCTCGCCTCCTTCTTCTTCTACCTGCTCTTGTTTTTCTTCTTCTTATCGTTCTTGTTCTTCTCATCTCCTCCCTCCCTCCCTCTATCTGTCTGTGTTGTCTGCCTGCCTGTCTCTCTTTCTCTCAATTCAATTCAATTCTCTCACTCTCTCCCCTCTCTCTCTCTCGTTCACTTAGTTTATCGGGAAAGAAAGCCTTCTCCCTATTAAGCAGGACAGACTGTTTAAGCTTATCTTGACAAAAACTCAATTTATCTTAGCTTGTTTTACATTTCACTTATTTTATTTTTTACTTGCCAAAATTACATCTTTTACACCCCCCCTACACACATATAAGCACAATGTATTTTTTTTGTCAGAAGTTAAAAAATTGTTTTTTGCCAGTTTCTTGTCGATTCCAAACCTTTTGTTTATATTATATACTGGTAGATTTTTGAAGCTTAAAATTTAAAGGCAATTCTACAAACATGTATTGTATAAGAAAGAAAATTCTTTGGCGGCACTTTAACAACATTGTAATGAATTTTTGACTGTTTATTTTCAAATTTGACAGAAAGCTCCTGGGGATGTAAAGAAGAAAGACAAGCCTGATCCTTTTGCTTATGTTCCTCTCAACTTCAACGCTCTTAACAAAAGGTATATTTTATATTTTACTGACTTTATATGAAAGATTAAGACAATAAGTAATTTATGGGGGATTGTCAGGAAGAAGTTATGTTTCCATCAAAATCATATATCTTATCTTACTGCATCCATAAATTTTTTAACTCTCATTTACAAAAATAACTTGCTAAGTATTTTGTATGAAATTTTTTAATTTTTAAAATTTGTGGCGAAGGTTGAACAGTTTTACTGACCTTTTTTCAAAATAAAGTTGAGTCATTTTTGAAAAAAAGTAGCAATTATGATCACAGATTGTATGAAACACTCTCTAAAAGTCAACATTATTCAGCTAAAATAACATGGATATATGAGACACTGAGAGATCTAGGAATTGTTATAAACTATTAAATTTCTCCTGTTTTCTGTCGCTGTCAAGGCTTAAATAACCCCTTTAAAAATAAATGTAAAGTCCACAGTCTTGGTAAATGGTTATTTTCTCATGTAGAGTATAGCAAATTTTTTTTTTGTTACTAAGAAAACATATTAAAGACAATCCTTTTTTTTTGGTTCTGAAGAAAACAAATTGAGGACTAACCAATTTATAGCTGATAATGTATTAAGCACTTAACATCTTTGAACATTTTGGAGTTTAGGATGGTCAAGTCAATCATTTTCATCAAACCAATGGCTAGTTTTTATTTATACACTCTTAGCTTTAAATTTTACATTTTTAATGTTATAGTCATGAGACTTTTGTGGATTCTTTCTTTGTAGGAAACAAATGAAAAACAGAGGATCTTTCAAGAACTTGGTGAAAGGAGCACAGAAGGGAGCTGCCAAGGGGCTTAAATCAAAAGCCAAGAAGGGAAAACGATAAGAGGTCCTTTCAGTTTATAGGGATTTTTTAAGGCTTGTTTATTGTTGTGTATCCTAGCTAAATTGATTTTTTTTACAAATACTGTATTCTGTTGTCGAAATTTCATCAGTTATAAAAAAAAGTTCCATGTAACTATATTGTTTTAATGCTTCTTTGGCACATAATTATAATTTATTGAAAGTGATCTAGCTAGAGCATTATTAGAAGAAAACCGTTTATGTACAAGGCATTGCAAAACCTATGGATATGAACTGGATGAACCAGTTGGGTAATTTATCTCTCTTGACTAAAGAAATTAATGAATTACAACATGAATGTGTTTTTCAAATTTTTTAAGAACCTTTATTGATATGGTATAAAACAATATGTGTACAAAAGATCATCTGAAAAAAAAATATGATAGATTCTTAGTTGCTCTGTAAATTTGCTATGTATAATGTATATTATATGGTCCATGTTGGAAATCTTTGTTTTAAGTAAATATAGTACCATAACAACATTTGTATACGTAAAGAATAAATGAAATAAAATGAAATAATCAGCCATGAGAAAAGTCTTAGTGTTCTTCTACAGGTATGAATGTGTAGCACTAGGAGTCCTTGAAAATAAGTCCAGCTGCTAAATTTTGCCAGTTGAAGATGAGCAACTCTTTAACAACTTATTTTTTTAAATAAATCTTTCATGTTCTGACTGATTGATATTGAAGTGTTGGGGCTTTATGCAGACAATTGAACTGACAAAAGTAAAGTAGCATATTTACCAACATACCCTAAGCATGAATGCAGCTATTGCTAGACTCATTTTCTAGGACTTCTATGGAAACGCACTCATAAAGCGCAAACCAACCTGAATCAATTTCATTCATATTTCAAGCAAAATTATGAAATATAATTTATTAAACATACAGGACTCAAAGGACTGAGGTATATTATTAGTTTATTTGAAATAGCTGAAAAAACTGCCGCACCTTTTTAATTAGGGTGAACATGTCACAGCTATATCAGCTTTATCAAAACAGACACATTCCATTGAAAAAATGTGAATATCATACATATGTCTTGCAACCAGCGCAAATGAGCAGAACTCAAAAGGGCTTTTAAAGGTAGATATATTAATAAGAAGAGTTTCTAATGTATCGCTTCACAAAAAATTCTATGACCTAATGCGTTTTTTGATGTTTGGATTTGGAAGTTCAGAAAAATACTTTGTTCAAAACGTGAACGCCTTAATTTGCATCATTTGACCCATCTACTGAGGCTATGAGACATATTTCATTTTGACAATACATAATTAGTTTCATTCTTTATCCAAGAGTTTACAAAAAAAAATGAGAAAGAAAAATATGCACCAACATTATTCCCTGTAGCATGAACTTAAAGAACTTAAAATTTCAAATAAAAAATTCAATCATCACATGAAAGCTTATTTGTAAGCAGATTCTGATACCATTTTCAAATCCTGTATCCAGACAAAACATTAATTGGTTGAGAAAATACATTTATGAAGAATTTTTAGGTATGATTTCCAATAGCAAGAGTGGCTTAACGGGTAGTAGGATGTAAAGGCACACAGTGTTTTAGGCACAGCAGAGCTGTTCAAAGCCCGCTGATTTTCAAAATAATTAGATCTGATTACTAAGACACAGTTTTAAATGCTGGTGATAAATTTTCCACTGCTGTTGATGGTGAATAAGAAATACCAAATACTGATAATGGTGATGGAAATGATTAGAAGTGTGAGAAAAAAATCCAAGATTTAGTGGCGCTGTACCTTGACAAATCCTATTGGAATATTGACTAAGCCACTCTGCCAATTAAACTTCAACAAAATTGAGCATGTAGATATGGTTTTATCAGAACTCTTCAATGACCAGAGCTGACAGTTGCATGTAACACTATGTAATTGTTTCTACTTGACTCTTATTGCCTTAGGTAGACATATTTTTCTTTAAAAAAAAAAAAAGAAGTCTTTGAGTTTCCTGGAGAAAAAAAACCCACAAAATTGATGAAAAACAAAAAAGCAATAATCCCACAGTACAAATTGAGGATTTCAATTACATATTTTACTTAGGCGGTTTATGCATGACCAAAATATATGTTAGTAGCCAAGCTACAAGTTACGAGCAGGATGAAAAATACATGGCTTTAAAAAAGCAAACTGAAGTAAAAGTATTCCAGTTTGAAAAACAAATGACAAACTTCTCTCAAAATTGAACCATTTTTATATACATTTGTTATTGAATCCAAGTCGACAAATTTTGTGGGATGAAACGTAATTTTAGTAAACATACTGCCTAATCTTACATTTACAGACATTATTAACTGACATTCTAAACACGAGTCGTCAGATTCAACATTCTCACCTAAAATAAGTGGGAAAAATCTGATCAAAGATTCAATAGGTTTTTTCAGTAATGCTTTGGTGAACATTGATAAAAAAAATGGGTACTAAATTGTAAGGATGAAAAACATTTTAAGAAAATTTTCAAAAACTGAGATCTTTTTTAAGGATGAAAACCTTTAACATCCATGATAGCATATAAACGTATGACCTTTTTAGGGGCTGGCTCTACACACGCTGCTTCTGATGCTCATAAAATGTCTTGCTCAGTGGCTGCAACTGTACAGAAAATTGACACCCCATAGGGGCCAGAACTGTAAGCAGGTGGCTGCATTAATTTCCAGTTGGCGAGCTATTTAAAAAAAAAATTGATAAAATGAATTACATTTATTCATAAAATTTGTGGTATTAGCCCAAAACGGCATGTAAATGTCGTAATGATTCCAAATCTGACCTAAGTTTGGTTAATTTATATTTAAAAATTTAATTTGTTTGATCCTTTAGCACAACCTGCCCTTATGTTCCCTCCTAAAGAAAACCATAAAAGTTTTTTGCCTCCTAAAATGAGGCAAAGAACGCGAATGAGAATGGTCTGTTGTGGGTTGCCTGCTGTTGGGTCAAAAAGTAAGAACAAAAAGTGCTAAGAATATTTTGTAGGACCCAGTCTGTGTTTGTTCGGTCTATTGCAGCTTATGCGGGGGCTGCAGAGTAAGTATTCCCTATATTTATATACTACAGCCTCACTTTCAAACACAGCGCACCCCGGCAGGCTTGAGGTCCTTGCAAGTTTTCTTCCAGCCACCAGACCTGCAGATGTCAAGCCTAGACTCATCGCCTCTGCATGATACTCGTGTGAGCCAGGTGGAGTTGCTTCCAGATGGCCACTCCTCGATCTCTGTCTGTCGTCCGTCAGAGTATCCCATCTGCTGGCAAGCTACTCGGGCTGAACGGCCAGCCCAGCCATCACTACAGATTGGCAGCCACAAACCCTGACAATCAGATGAGAAGAAGAATCTTTATTACGCAACAAACTTGAAGAAGGTTGAGAAGTTTTAAAAATTCAATGCATATTGAACTACATGTAGATGCAACACAAAATCATATAAATCAGAGGGCATCTAAATCACAGAAAACTCCCTCCCCCCCCTGCAGTATCAGTTTTTAAGGCTTCAATACATTTTTACACGCAAAAATATTTTTGGTATAGATATGTTATTTGTATTCTAAAACTGAGTTTTTAAATTTCGAATTCACAGGTTTAATTTTCTCCATTAGCACATTCAATGAACCCAGAAATCTTGTAGGCCTATACATGTATACATATCACCAATATTTTGTTACCTCTAGAAATCGCCCAAAATACAATGTATTTGGTTTCGGAACAGGTTATCTGCTAAATTAACTTAGTGCGAGCAGATAATCGCATTACTAATATGCTATGATTATGACTTTTTTCAATTACATTTCTCCTCTACAAACTAGCTAATGATATTGCAATGTACACGTATTTTTATGAAGACATTCAAGACTTGAATGACTCCTGGAAAGACAGGTGACACTGGGAAAGACTAGATACGAGGTCCCCTTGGCTTCTCTTTCATTGCTAGGAAATCTACACAAGAGACATGCTCTCATGATCCACCGATAGGTGGGGTGAGAATGATAGATCAATCGGCGATAACTCAAATTTGACTGGAACCGCATAATGGGCTCTGAGATTAAGGACACGGAATTTCGGTTTGAAAATGGACTATTTATGTACATATATATGCGAAAGGAGATTTGCTGCTTAAAGAAGAATGAAAATCCACAGGATTAAGATGGGGTGTCTAAAAATATGTAAATTTACGTCTTTCTAACATTAGTGCACTGCTCTGGCAGATAATATGTCAGAAAAGCAAAACCAGGTTAAAAAACACAGCGCTGAGGAAAAAACAAGCTGAGGATCATGACGAGGAACTGCGACAGCTCATCAACGCTAAGTGTCAAAGGATTAATTTCCCATCACCAACTGAAGAGAAACAGCGGGAAGATCGGACAGCAAAATAGACCTGAAATAGACCATTCAGCACATTAAAGCATACTTTTGCCACTTTT
This sequence comes from Elysia marginata, assembly GCA_019649035.1. Lineage (NCBI taxonomy): Eukaryota > Metazoa > Mollusca > Gastropoda > Plakobranchidae > Elysia > Elysia marginata. The sequence goes on from BMAT01011208.1 coordinate 156,090, forward strand.
TGTTACATCGTCATCAAACTTGTATTGACGCCTTGGGGTCAAATCAAAGTTCCAGCAAAATAAGCAGAAGCAAATAGAAATAGATATCATGCGTAAACAAAAGAGGAAACTGTAGAAACAGCATATTGTCGCTACGGCTTGTCATGTCGTTGTGTAAGAGCTTGCATGCTTCATACACCCTGATGGTGATATCAACCAAGATGTTATGCTGGAACAGCGGATGGATAGGAGCCAGACGAGGAACGATCCAATCCGGCGTCCAGACACAGTTTGCCTTCTCGTGGACCCACACCTCTATCTAATTCCTAACGAGCTGTAAAATCACCCAAAGCGCATGGAACATTAAGGTCAGTAAAGACTGGACGGCTGCAGAAGGAGTGTAAGAAATCAGTCAGTTTGGATCAATATCGCTGCGAATGTGAAGGGTAAAATATTGTTCTCAACCATGGAGCAAGCCCAACAATGTACCTGACAGAAAACGGATTAAAGTACTCTGTCTAAAACTAAAAGAATGGCATTCCCGGGGTTTCAGGTTGCTTGGAATACGCAACAATAATCTGGGAGGCCATTCAAAGAGCCAACTAAGAAAAGTTGAACCTTGACATTGTAAGTTAGACCTGGCAATTGCCTACGGATCGGTACCACACGAAATATTCGGCTGACCCTCAAAATGCACCACGTTCCAGAGGACATACAGGTGATGCTAGATGATTAATTCCGAGGATTCCGTTAAGGTTATCAACTTGTGTCTACACACACAATAAAAAACCCCCAACAAAACAAAACAAAAACATTTAGACCAACCTGGAAGGGACCAGTGCACAACATCACCAATAATTAATGGTCATGGAGTCGTCTGAAAAATGCAGAGGGTATCAC
>BMAT01011208.1:165130-175682 GCA_019649035.1 Elysia marginata
AGCAGGACACACAATTCACACACAACTAGCAAAGGGTTGAGCAGGACACACAATTTACATACAACTCGCAAAGGGTTGAGCAGGACACACAATTTACACACAACTCGCAATGGGTTGAGCAGGACACACAATTCACACACAACTAGTAAAGGGTTGAGCAGAACACACAATTTACATACAACTCGCAAAGGGTTAAGCAGGACACACAATTTACACACAATTCGCAATGTATTGAGCAGAACACACACAACTCGCAATGGGCTTTCCTATACATATGTATACAATTTAGACAAAAACTCAGTATTTTGTAAACTCAGGTAATTAGGTAGGACCTTATAGATTCTCATGATCTGTTTTGTTATTTGTTAATAGACTCACTTTAAAAGTACCGTGTATCTTTGAGTATTTTCAAGCCTCTTAAGGAAGGAGGAAAACTTTAGCAGTGCAAGGGCATGTAATGTAAAGAGCGCATTCCAAGCATCATACTATAATGAAGCTAAGGAATTTAAGAATGATTTCGAATACATATTTTTACTACCCAACGAACAGTTATGAAAATTGTGTATATCCTCTTATTTTTAGACAGTGGTAACCATAAAGACGTGTCAGATTTCGATCTATTGATTGTTGAAGGTAATAATTTAAAAAATCGAAACAAAATCTTTCCCCGGATATGTCAAAGGTGAGGTAACTCCTACCGGATCTAGGCCTAGACGTTATTCAAAATTCAAAATTTGGATATCCAGAGATCTTGAGTTTCTACATCTTGATTTTTAGATAGATCTATATCAACATTCTAGATGTAAATCTTAACCCTAACGGTAAGTTCTGTTACATTAAAATATCTAGAATCCACATTTAGGTAAATAGCCAGATCTAGCAATTCTACAACTGAATCTTGGCATTAAATTCCACAACACTTAAATTTATTTATTTTCATTTTAAATATAATGTTCCAGAACAATGAAAGAAACCATAAAGCTATATCTTTACCAACACATTTTTACATTTACTCTACACAGAGATATAACACTACATGTAGACCTCGGTCTCAGCAGTTCTAAGCCATCAGAATTTGACAGGTTTTGTAACACAACCTCATTACGTTTTTTTTAAACTTTTGGCCTCTAAGCGTGAGATTTGAGTATATTCATAGCTATCTGTTTGGTCTTATCATACTTCATTCACACCCTTCGTAGAAGGCGCAAGTTTGCTAGTATTCTAAACAGAGAAGTACGTACATGTAACTCAAAACCAGTAATCAAATTCACTGGTGGTCCGTCTCAGACACCATTTAACCTTGTACAACAGGGAAAAAACACTCGTACTATACAATAACATTAAAGCCTGAAGTATTATTTAGGAAGAGTGAAGAAATATAGCTGCCCCATACTTCATAACACAAGCTTAATCCTCACTGATGTTCAAATAGCTCAGCGTGCGCAGAACCTTCTCCGTTTCAGAAAACGGTACAATAATTTTTTAATGTTCATGTGTTTGCTTTTCAAATTGAGATGATGCCCTCAAGGTTGAGAGTTTTTAAAAACTGAAACGGTGGACTCCGCATAAAAACGGAAAACAGTGACCTCCGGATAAGATTAGCAGTGGATTGTAGGTAATGCGCCCAAAATTGTCTCCCGTACAGGTCTTACGCTTTTCTTTACTATTTTCTATCCTATTTCATGGCTAATTTTCTTTTTAATTCCTAGACGGTCTCGCTGAGATTAGAAGCTGACTTTTCAAGTTCCGATTCGAAAGATAATGTACGCAACTGTTAACCATAAATCTTTTGCACTTTTTGTGTTATTCGCCATTTGGAACACTGTGGTCTTGTACACACAACACAAACAACAAAACATACATTTGATAAAAATAGTACAAAAACAGCAGCGGAAGCACTGCATACTAGACAGATAATTTTGCGCTAAAAATGGCCTTTTTCCGATCAAACAACGACTGCAACATTATACCATCGAAAAGAAATCTTCACCTGATGTGTCCATATAAACGCCACCTCATAAGCAGCTTGATCACGACAAGGCCTAAACGGTCGTTCATCTAACGAGGGCACGAGGACAAAACTCCGCAGTCGTGAGCTAGAACAACTAATATGGTATTTAATCTGATAGAGCTTCAATTATGTTTTGCATTTAACCGTTTCACTGGAAACAAAATTACTTTCTTGATAGGTTAATGCTTTAGATGGATAGATAGATAAATAGACAGAGAAGTAAGTATATTGGTAGGAGGCTAGGTGGTAAGAAGAAAAATTTAATTATATTGGTGCACCGCCTCTTTTACGCCTACGCAACGCTAAAAGATTCACATATGATAAAGCTTTGTACATTGCATACTTAATTAGCTCTTTCTCTTTAACTCATTAACTTTGAGAAGTTATCTTCCTTTATGTAAAAAATATACATACTGTACTCTACATTAAATTTACGACCATACATATGTTAGAAGAATTAATGGTGAAAATAAGCTAAAGGTCTCCTTTAAAGACAAACAAAAGAAATACTAGAAAACAAATAAAAGACCAGTAGGGCCTACAAAAAACAACAACAACATTAACAAACAAATAAGCGGACAAAACCTAAAACAAACTTACCGGGCTCAGCTAAAAGTTTGGTCAGAGCTGGCATAATCCGATGCAACTGTAAGCTTGTGCTGTAAATGGTTTCCAGAGACTCTTCGTCAAGAGATAATATCTGCCTTGACCCGCCGGGTGATCTCGCTCCAGCCACATTGCCCTTTACTGCTGTGACTTGTTGGTGCCTGGCAGAGTGTGCTAACCGTCTCAACATTCCGTGGTTCTGTGATACTAAGTGCAGCGTTCGGTTCCCCACCGCATCCTGATGCTTCACATTATGGAAAATTAGAGGCAGCCATCCAGAGTGGGTGGCGATAACTTCAACTAGTTTTGAGATCTTGTCTGTTGTATTGGAGATCTTCAGTAATTCGTTCTTTGCACCAGAGCCACTGTCGAGTTCACCAAGAGCCGAGAGAGCAGCGTCCAGTGTGCTTTGAATACCCTCCATGCTGGACACCTGGGTTTGGAGCTTGTCAGTTGCCTTGGTCAGTGACATGGAACTCATCTCTGCTAAATCCGTCAACAGCTGTCAACATATTAAAAATACTTAAAATGTAGCTAACTGTTACGATTTGAACCGACACAATCAGATTTACACCATCTGTGTGGACGTGCAAAAGATCGTCATACGACACGACAAACTTTTCACGCGTCATCAACAAATTTTATTTATAGAGAATTTTCCTGTACTGCAATTTTGTAAAGTCGAGAACATTACATGTATTTAATTATAAGGAGTGCCTACCCTATATTCGGCGAAAACGGCCTAAGAGATAAAAAAAAAGTCTAAATAAATTATGGTAAAAGCAATGATAACGTTACTCTAAGCACTATAAGAGCCGACTTAAATCTTTCCTTTTAGAGTTGGTGGTTTAGGTTTCAAAGCCGAAATTATAGACCCATAGCTGGTAAAATCAGAAGAATTATAAAAAAAAAGTTCTACAGCTCAATTTCTTAACAGATTGCAACATTACATATTTATATGACTCAACATTTCACGCGATTATCAGGTGGTGCACTTTGTCTAGATTTTTCAAAGCCACAATATAACTACTGGACTCTTTTAATAAAGACAACGTGTGGCTAGAGATGTTAAAAATAGTTCAAAATATTAAAATCCACGCTACAAAATAAACCCTGTATAACGCATACAGACATCGCTTTCCATGTCATGATAAATAGCTTTCGGCCGTTGTGGACCGAATAGGGTCAGTGCCATTATGTTATAGATCAAAGTTAACCAAAGGTTTACTCTACTAGGATTGCCAGTGTAAAAGTACTCCATTTAAAAATACTTACACAATTAATAAGGCTTTGACAGTTTTTCCCGACCTCTTTTTGAGGCCAAGTTATGAACTTAGCACTTCAAAATTAAGCTAATAGCTGAATGTGTATGAATTTCAATGAAGACAACCAAAAGGACCCAGATGATGAAAAATTAGTTAAGAATTAAAACTTTATGAATCGTTTTTGATGATGTTACTCGAGAAGAAATAATAAATAAAAGGAACTTATTGTTTCTGCTTTCCATTTGGTAAAGTAAAAGCAGTGTCACTTGCAAAGAATTGAACTATTCGCAGTCCAATTTTTTTTTGCTTGTACAGCACTGCACAAAAGTATACATTGTAATAGTTAATTTAAATAATGTTCTCAATTAATTCATTGTGTACTATATCTTAAAGGCTGTGCAAATCTAAATGCTTTGCTATAGTGTTGAAAGTTTGACGCTTATACTTTAGATCGGATCTCTCTGGACATTGTGCCAATTTTATGTCAACGCCTTTGTTGCACAAGTAGCTAGATTTGTGACAACACATGACTGTCACACTTCACAATCGTCTCTATGAAACTAAGACCCTGCTAGTACGTATTGGTGATTCTAAGAAGCAACACAAAAAGTATTAAAAAAAAAACAAAATAAATTGAAAATATAATGAAAAAAAAACAGCCCATTAATACTGTAGAAAACGCATTGATATATTTGTTGCAAGAACTTAATAGATTCAGAATCCTGTTCTCCTTTACGGGAAAACAACACATACATACCTCTAACAACTGACTGCCGTTTTTCACGAGGTCTGCAATGTTCCTTACTATTTGATTTGCATCTTTGCAGCCGTTATCTGTCTGCTTAGGACCAGGCAAACCATCAAGGGGACGGTTTGTCTCACGGGCTCCGGGAAACATGCTAATGGCCTCAACACCGCCACGGTCATCGAAGAAAGGCTGTCTTGAAAAGCGGAACTGTTTTCTCTCTTGGAATGGCATAGGTATAGGCTTTTGTTCTGCGGGTTTTTGACCATTTAGAATCATATCTGTATTGGACAGTATGACCTCCAAAATATATCCCGTGTTTCTAAAGTAGCTTACCGCTTGTTGGACACTGGTAGTCATATTGGCTAGCGCTTCCATGATCTTTTCATCGTTCTCATTTTGCAAAGTTAAATCGGAACTGATCGGGGTCTTACTTTGTGTCGGTTTTGGTGCTGGCTGCTCTGATCTTACTGTTGGCCTTTTAGGCGTTTCTCTAATAAATATCCCGAGTCCTCTTGGGGGAACATCAGCTGTAGTGCTCTGCTTAGCTTTCTTCAGGTTAAATTTTGCCCTCTTACTAGCAGTGAGAGTGGCGTGAGATGAAAAAAATCCTACCCTTGAATTCTTAATTTCATCTGCCGCTGGTTTGGATTGCGCCGCCTCGCGCTGAGCACAAGTCTCTGTTTGATAGCGCTTTAGAATCTCATCGCATTTATCTGTAGTGACGGATGTTTGGCCTTTAAGTAGGTTCGATACACCTGTATAAACATCTCGCTTTAGTCTTGTTAGCCTCTGATCTACATGTTCGGTGACAGGCGCGAAGTCCACACTGCAGTTTGTGGGAGGTTTCTAAGCGTGGATAAAGAAACGTAAAACAAGTTAATCAATAACCATTATTTGGAGATGCACAATATGAACACTTTACAAATAATCGTTAGGCCCATATGATGTTTTCATTGCATGTTACACACTAGAAGTCAATGTAAGAAAGTTATCTGCTAACATCTTTCTTTACTACTAAATGAAGCATTAAAACAGAACCTCATAAGCAGGAACACAGCGGAAACCTCCAGATTTTATTTACATCTGGGGCAATCATTACTTTAAACGCTTTAATTTGTAATGGCTTATACCAAGTAAAAAAAAAGTTGGTTGATTCTGGTTTTTCAACTAACACTTTTTAAGATTTATTCTATTTTTGTGAGACAACACTAATAATTACTATCTAAAGACTTTTTTCATCAGCTGAGTTTTCACATACTAGATCTAATTCATAATTTTGTGCTTCCTACAAAATCGCACTATTTTTGTTTCTTCAAACGATGCTTGATCTGTTTCCTCGCACAGCCATATGTGACCACTTACTTCCACTGCGTCTCTTGAAGCCATGACTTCATTCAAAGTGTCCAGGACGTCTTGCTTGGAGTCCTGTCTCATCTTGAGCACGGTGTCCTGCACGAGTGTCCGGATGAACTGGTCCTGCTGGTCCAGGTTGGTGTTAACTTCCTTCATGCTAGACTCCAGCTCGTCTGATAGGGTGGACGTCAGGCTCTTCAATGTGTCGACTTCACGATGCAGAAGTTGAGAGTTGATCTTCAGCCCTCGACTATCCACCTCAAGTTTTCCTACCTGGGGAAATGGCAATTTTGCATATTACCTCATCTTATTTTGATTTGAATGGATTGAATGTGTACAACAAATTGAGAATGAGATTAGAGCGCAAATTATCATTCCTGTTGGAAAACTCCCTCTTTGAAGTCAGTTGCTTGCCGGCAAGAACGATAACTTTGTGCTCTATTCTCATTCTCAAGAAGTACAAAATGCTGGATATCTTTCTGTCATAAAATCATGATGATAAAAGAGCATTTCTTATCTTTTAGAACGCTGTCGAAGATCACTCACTCACTCACTCAGTCCCTCAACCTGTGGGGTCGTCGGGGGGATCTGAGGGCAGAAGAAGCAGTTTCCTGCCGCCATGCATCTCTGTCTGAGGCTGACCTGACCAGTTCGTACATTGCCATTCCGGTCCATTCCTTGATGTTATCACACCAAGCATTCTTTTGTCGTCCTCGTCTGCGCTTGCCTTCCACTGTACCCTGGAGAATTGTCTTGGAAAGGCTGTCGTGTCTGGTGACATGTCCAAACTAAGCCAGTTTCCGCCGTTTCACTGTCGCCAGTAAAGGTTCTTACGGGCCAACATATGCAACGACTAATTCGCGGACAGACTCGTTTGTTACGTGATCTTTGTACGAGATTCGGAGTAGCTTCCTCAGGCACTGGTTTTCAAAAACCTGTATCCGTCTCTCTGTATCTGCCAGTAGCGTCCACGTTTCACACCCGTATGTTAGTATGGAGATTACAAGGGACCTGAAGAGTTTGTGTTTCGCCTTGAAGCTAATGGAGCTCTTCCAGATTTTTCCGAGCTTGGCGAACGCTGCTGTTGCCAAAGCTATTCGAGTGCGAACCTCAACAGTCGAGCTACCGTCCTCATGCAAGGTGGTACCCAAGTATTTAAATTTATGTACCAACTCCAGGGGTTCGTCGTCCATGGTTATGGAGGCATCGTTGACCCTCTCGCTACTGACCATGACTTTGGACTTCTCTGAACTCACTTCCATTCCAAAAGCTTTGGAAGAAGCCACCAGTCTGTCGGTCAGGACCTGCGATTCGGCTTGTGATCTGGCTATTAGGTCCATGTCGTCAGCAAAACGTAGATTGCATACTGGTCTTCCGCCAATGGAGATTGTTGGACTGTGTTGGTGCAGAGTGTCCTGCATTATCCGCTCGAGAAATATATTGAAGAGCACAGGAGAGAGGAGACAGCCCTGTCTAACGCCAACCGTCGTCTTGAAAGAGTTTCCTATGGTGTTGTTCAGGAAAACTGCTGAGTTTGAGTTCATGTCTAGGGATTCTATGGTTTTAACGAGTCCTTCATCGATGTTGAATCCTCTCAATACATGCCACAGTCCGTCGTGTCATACCCTGTCAAAGGCTTTCTTGAAATCTATAAAATTGTGGAACAGGTCGCGTTGGTGCTTCATGTGCTTTTCTATGTCGAAGATAAGGTTGACTTTATTTGAAAGTTTTCTTTCACTATAGCCTTGGGAGATCTTCTGGTTGATTTTAAAACATGTTTTTCATATTATCAAAGTGACGTAAGATTTTAAAATGTACAAAAAAGCCAGCAAAACCACTGAAAATAAAATGAAAAAGTTTATTTTAGGAAAAATGAAGTTTGAAGAGCATTAAGCACAGGAGCAGCGCAACGCTGGACCAAAGGCGTTTGACATTCGCCTATGATTTCTACCAGAATACAGCTTTGCATCTTCTCGACACGGACTTGGAATTATGGGCAAACTAGTTTCTGTGCTTCGATTACTTCCCACTGATCTTACTCATCCCTCAAACTGTAAACGATTAGATTCGTAGATGCCTGTTCATCACATCCGAAATGGATTTGTGGTGGCCAACTCAAAGTTCTGATGTTTTGCTCTTCCAAAAACGCAGTATTGTCACACCTCTCCTGCTAGAACAGATCTGGCGCCCAGAGTACTGGAACAGCATGAGACACAAAAACATAATTCACCTCTATTTAACATTAAGCAGCAATACGGTACTACAACTCGACTTCAGCTGCTCTCGAGATAACCTACACAGGTTAAGATGCAGCAGGTTTTGGAAATATTGTGGCATTAAGCTATTCAAAGCTTGAAAAAGGAAAATAACCTGTTTGGAAATCACCATCGAAGCGCGTTTTGCATCATCAGTTTTGGACTTGGATTTTTGCAACTACTTTGACTGACCCAAAGAATGACAACAGAGCAGACAAGATCGGCGATTAGTGAAACAAAACTGACTTCTCTGACTTCCTACAGCAAAAGGTTCCTCTTGAGCTAGAAGAAAGAGAGAGAGAGATAGAGAGAGAGAGAGAGAGAGAGAGAGAGAGAGAGAGAGAGAGCGAGAGAAAGAAAGAGAGAGAATGAGAGAGAGAAAGAGAGAGAGGTAGAGAAAGAGAGAGCGAGAGAGAGAGAGAAAGGGAGAAAGAGTGAGAGAGAGAGAAAGAGAGAGAGAGAGAGAGAGAGAGAGAGAGAGAGAGAGAGAGAGAGAGAGAGAGAGAGAGAGAGAGAGTTCAAATTTAGCAGAGTGAACTTTATAGCTTAGCATTTTTTGGAACATAATAATGTGCTTGTTTTTTTTCTAAGAAATAAGTCTTGATTACTAAATAAATCCCGATAATTGAAAAAAGATAGCATACTGCATACAGTTCCTTAAAAAACTCCGCAACACACGAGCCAATATTTAGACGTATAAGACTTTACATTTTTAGTTGCAAACAAGTTAAGCTAGTTTATTGACACATCTATCCTACGCCTACACTCTATAAACGGCTATTGTAGAATGTTGGCCTCTAAATGTTTACATAGTAAAGGTCAGAGTGCATGAGCAGCTGTGTTAACGCAAGCGAAGCGAATCCTAGTGGAGCGGCCAACCGTCCATCAGCGGGAACTGAACTTGTTGATAGTTTTGCGGCCAGGCCGAGGAACCCGAGAATGATGCCTGGGGCTGCATGAGTACTGGTGGCTACCTGTGCCTTCGGTGGTTTTTGTCGACTCAGCGTTGATCAAGTTCAGATTGAACATACTCTGAGATGTAAACATATTCTGTAATGTGTACCCTCTCCGCGAATTCTCAGACGCCATTGCTGAATGAATAAGTGGACCTTTAGACAAATCGTGGGACTCTTATTTTGGTAAAACTATTACTTAAGAAATTGAGTTTTTAATGCATTATCCTTATATTATTGACATTTGGGTAATTGGCTTGCTCACTATTGGTTGAGCGTATAAGTTTTTAACTATGCCAAACCAGTATGACACTTCGTGTCGAGTGCATATTTTAATGTACATGATAATGACTTGTGTGGCGGACGTGGATATTCTTTCCCATCGCAAAAGGCCACATAATAACAGCAGCAATACCATTCACAATATCAATAACAACAACAATGAAACCATTACTTTTTCTAAAGAAAAATTGACCTAAATATTTCTCAACAACTTTTCTTCTTGATAATGTTTCAGAAGACATACCTGGTTGCTAAGAGAATCCACTCCCTTCTTTACTTCCTGCAAAGCTCCGCCCACGCCCCTAAACTGCCGAATGGAGAAGAACTGGAGATTAGACACGGCCCGCTCCAAGGATGTTATCCTGGTGGTCAACGTATCAAATTTGTTGTCCACTATTCTGAGCATGTCTGTCACCACTGTGTCCTCGAGTTTCGGTGAAATTTTCGGTGACTCAGCTGCGTCAGAAGCTTGAGACTCATACTGGGCAGAGCCGAGGCTGAATAGAGCCAGGCTCACACATACAATCACTGTGTTTCTCAATAAACATTGCAGGAGTGATTGAAGAGAAGGACTTGAACTGAACGACGTAGATCTCTTGCTACCCAACATTGTAGACGAGTTTAAGGTTCACCAGTTGGGTCAGATGGGTTAAAAGAGGTAGCAGAGGCAGTGTATGTTTTCCAGGACGGGTGCAGATTTTCTGATCCTTTTGTAAAAAAAAAAAAGGGAAAAAAGCAATAAGCAGTCGGCTTCAAACAAAACCAATGTTTGCCTAAGGTTTTGGTTCTTGCTATTTTTGTTGTTGTTACATAGATAAAATAGTAGTAGTAGTGGTAGTATTAGTAGTAGTAGTAGTAGTAGTAGTAGTATTAGTAGTAGTAGTAATAGTAATAGTAACAGCAACAGCAGCAGCAGCAGCAGCAGCAGTAGAAGTAGTAGTAGTAGTAGTAGTAGTAGTAGTTGTAGTAGTAGTAGTAACAACAGCAGCAGTAGTAGTAGTAGTATTGGTAGCATAAGTAGTAGTAGTAGCGGTAGTAGTAGTAGTAGTAATAATAGTAGTAGTAGTAGTAGTAGTAGT